>KK351044.1:995417-1040030 GCA_000671755.1 Glossina brevipalpis
ACTCAGTACGTAACAGACTCAGTACGTAACAGACTCAGTACGTAACAGACTCAGTACGTAACAGACTCAGTACGTAACAGACTCAGTACGTAACAGACTCAGTAGGTAACAGACTCAGTAGGTAACAGACTCAGTAGGTAACAGTCTCCTTCTTTCCACTTGCATCATTTTTTTAATATTCGGTTCTTTTATCATTAACCGCATTCCGCTTAATTTATACGAATGATATAGTTTAGCTCGACAACATTTAATACAACCAAGGTCTCCCTCCCCCTTCACTGATACACGATAAATCTTGTTTTATTAACATTATTCATGCAACCGCCTCTTGCCTAAATATTTTTTTTCACATTATTATCTTATTTCACAACACTGCACCGCTGAGAGCACCCACAAAGTTTGTATTTTCTCATGCACGTCAGTCAGTGTAAATTGTGAATGAATTGTCCGTGTAATGATAAGACATCTTCGTCCGGTGTTAACGTGCACACAATCATTTGCTTTTTTGGTGTGTATGATATATTTAGTATATTAAGGAGAGTTTTTAAATTTAATAAAATTTTAGAACATCATTTGAAATCATACAAAAGATCACATTTTTTTAATTATAAATTCGTCCGATTTTTTGATTTAAGTGCCTGAACATTTATTTGCTATTAAAAAATAAAATTCTCAATAGTTTAAACAAATATACATGTGGTTGTGCCAAAGGATTCAGTAACAATCACCAAAAACCGTTTCCTTCGTTAATATCCAAAGAAAAAGAAAACGATTTTTTGTTCGAATGTTTTTACGATTCAAAACCTTAATTTAGTGATTAGCATAACTTGCTTATGTTTAGAAGTACGTATATATTACACACGTATAGCTGTTTACTAATACATAAGATTACTAACGATGCAGGTTAGAGTTTTCTTCTAGGAAAATTTAATATGTGGTAGCTGTCATTTTTTTTTTTGTATATCCGCCATCGCGGGATGGGAAGGTACTCATTTCCAAAACGTTTGCAAAAACCGGAAGGAAGAAGAGTTACTTTAGATGCCCTATAAATTTGTATGCACGGGATCAGTTTGTATGGATCCAGTAGCAAACCCTGAATCGAACGAATCATCTGCTTTGCTTGTCGGTCAGTGGCAAGTACTTTTCCGGTTATAGCAACAAAAAAAAAAGAGATTTGCCGGAATAAATGGAGATTTTTTCCCAGATACGCTCCAGTTTTGCTTTTTAAGAGCAAAACAAGCATTATAAGAGATATGACAATAAACAACTTCCCCTCCCCCCTCCACAATGTCTTCTTATAAATGGCCGCTCATTGCTCTCTTCGGAAACTGAGTAAAACTGGAAAAATCGACCACACCTTTTTTAATGTTATATATAAAAAATCAGAAAATTTCTTTTTTTCCTGTTTTTTTTTTTCTTACGACTTATTTGTATAGAGACTAAGAACAATAACAGACAAACTCTGAATGTTTCTTTGGCTAAGGCTTTTAAGAAATTTTTGACAAATAAAAACATAAAAATAAAAGCAATAAAAATAAATTTATAGTAAAAATAGGCTCGTGCCGCAAATGCGATAAACTTGATATGGCATCACACTACTATTTACACACCCAAGAGCAGTGAAACTTTTCGAAGTAGGAATAAAAAGTTCATTTTTTTTTCTCCTAACTACCCGCGGTAAGACTTAAAAAAAAAATGTTTTTTTTTTTTATAAAACGTTCTACATAGCCAGCACCCCTTTCGGAAATTTTCTTAAATATTCAGATAAAAAATATTTATTAGTTCTTCTAGAAAAAATTTTGCGCATGCGTTTTATCTTTAAAGTATAAAACGTGCATGAGAAAATTTATTAAAATATTAAAAATGAATGAATAAACAAAAAAAAACAAAAAAGTTTCAAAAATAAACTTAAAATGTTAGTTACTACTCATAAAACTAAAAATTTATTTAAGAAAAAAAAATTAGCGCGAATCTTATAAAACTAAGTAGAGTTTTCTTCGTTTGTTTTAAATGTACAAACAAAAAATGAACTTCAAATAATAATAATGAGAGTTTAGTCTCTTTATAGAGAGAAAATTTGTTTTAAACACAATTATTTGTTCATTTCTTATTTAAATGCAATTTCGAAATTTTATACAAAAGAAAAAAATTATGTAAAAAAATTGAATAGAATTGATTTCTAAATTTAATCTATTCAACTCTTTTATAGATGGTGATTTTATATTAATTTAAGAAATCTAACAACAGCTACACGTTACGTTACCTTTAAAGTAGAATTGCTATTGTTTATAAAGAAAATTTTTTTACTTACCATTTTATTAATGGAATCTGTGTTATATCCTATTGCGCTATCTGTAAAAACTATAACTCCATTGCTTACAAAAACTTGATGCAGTGTCTTTTGAGAGTTGGAATTTACGCAGTTCAATTGTATGTATTCTCTTATATAACTTCGACGTTCCCAACAAATCTCGTTTTGGTAATAAGATCCATCACTATATTTCACTTCTCGGATACGTACTTTGGTATAGTATCCGGCTCGATACCCTGTAACGTAGTTCCGTGTGATGGTACTAGATTTTCTTAAATATCTAGGAAAGACCAGCCAACCCTCGACTATGTGTTGTAAAATTGAATCTCTGTCTATATGATATCTTTCAATCTTTGCAGGCCTGGGAATCTTGTGATTGCCGCCCTCTTTTGTCTAGATGAAAATCATCGGATTAGACTTGAATAATCATTTTGTACGTTTTTTATTTCTATGGCATTTACCTTGAAAGCATCGTTAGTTGGTATAAAGAAAGTTCGTTCTTCGCCATCTTCATACGTTTTTTCCATTGCACATGTAATGATTCTCTGTCGAAATTCACTAAAATTTAAAAATAAAAATTGGATAAACTGAACAAAATCGGGCGAAAACAAAAACTAACCTAATGTTGTAATATTTCCCATACTGATAATATTCAATATTTTGCAGAAATTCCCAAGCGTTAGGATTGGGATTAACACTTGGATCAGCGTCGGTCGCATTTTTGTGCAACTTGAGACTTACATAGTCATTAAAGGTTTCATCCGCCAATTTAAATAACGAATAAGCAGCCTGCAATATAACATGACTTTAGAAAAATATGTTTGAGGTAATCAAATAGAAAGCAATAAATAATAATAATAAATAATAATAAATACACAATAGTAGTAATAGTAGCAGTTATAATAAAAAAGTGTAACAACACAATAATAATAATAATAAATATAATAACTTATAAAAAATTGTAATATTTATAATGAAAAAAATAATGTAAAGGTTTCTGCTTTTGTTGAACAAATGGCGAAAGCATTCACTCACTTACCCACTAATGTGCAAAGTTTTGAAATCAATTTTGTTTACATTACGCCATTGAGGGGTTAATCGATCAATCACATCATCAACGTTCATTAATATTTAGAATAAAAAGCACACAGGAAACGAGTGAGAACAATGTTTTGTATGAACAAAGAAAAAGAGAAAAACGTTAAGTGATTAGAAATCTATATAAGTGATTATAATTATATATTTACCCCCTCATTCTCCTAAAAATTTCATATTAATTTGTTTAGCGTGAACATAGACAATACATAGTCGGGGATATTTGGAGATTCATCGAACGAATACACATACATTCGTATATTCATATGTTGTTGTAAGGATTATGAGAAAATTAGTAAAAAATTTGCGTTATTTTGCGTGCAAAAGTTCGAATAAATGAATTTAAAGAATATTTTGTAAAATTCCTAAAGTGTAATTGTGTAGAATTACTTACATTTTCTTGCTTAAGTATGAATTTTATTTTGAATTTTATTTAATTCAATCGCAGACATTTGTTAGGCAGCAAACGTAGTCCATAATATTTATGAAGATATAGCAGCAGTAGGAAGATAAGAGTAATTGAAAGTCTTTTGTTAATCATCGCATCTTATGGTGAAAATATAGAAACACAGGACTTTTTGATTAATATGTCACCAATTGTTTAAAGGATAAACATATGAGGGAATACACTTACTAAGTTGTTTTTCACTGCTTTTTTTTTTAAATAATGAAATAAAAAATGTCAATAGTATATTGCAAATAATTATTAATGATAACGCAATTTTTCATTTGAACCCCCAAATCATCGAATTTTGTTCATGATTATAGTTGAAATTGAGAAATAAAACGTTAGTTACAAAACAAAATTTTGCGGAAAAGTCCGCTAATTAAAACCTCAGAACTCCAAGTATAAGAAATAGAAACAAAAATAATAAGCACGCCGCTTACAAATTGGGAGCTACACTTGCCGTTTACAACACACAAAAAGGCACAGAAGTTAGATAATATATATAATAAGTGATATATATATATATAAACATTAATGAAATCCACGAATCTTATATGAAAAGGAATCTCTCGATTAGTAACAAATAAATGTCATATATTTCTGAAAAGCAAGCAGGGGACGATAAATACTTACAAAATTCAAAAGTGTGCTTGTTATTATTATTAAGAATAATAAATTACAGTAAGAGAATAGTTCATAAGTACACTAAATTTTTCAAATAAAAGATTGCATTTATTATGAATAGTTTTCAATGATAAGAGAAATCTCACAGAATCCCTTTAATTAAGTTATACACAACACAACAGCGTCTTATTCAACTGTGGAAAAAAAACTAAAAAATTATTATAGTGGGGTTCCAACGCATACAGTTACCAAAAAAACTAGCCTAAAACATATGCGATGAGATAGAGCGTAAATAAAGACCAATGGGTCTCTCTTACATAATCTTATATAAAAATATTGCGAAATTAAATCTTAGCGTAATACACATGTACATGTTATTCGAAACAGGAGAGACTACACAACAGCTAATCAATTATGCATTGTGTAAGTCGTATCGGTATGATATTTAACGATCAGATAATTCCAAATAGAAGAAAGATACTACCTTGGAAGAGAGGATTAGTACAGTCCTATCGATCGAATGCCCTATCGGTAGACATCATTAGAACAGAGATTATTTGAGTAAAAGTAAAACTCATAAGAAACGATTTTCAAGAAGTGAACACAGACGCATAATTAATTATAATAAACTAATTAAAATAATGAGAATAAATAAATAAATAATAAAAATAATAAATAAATAATAATAAATAAATAAATTATAATAAATAAATAAATACCATAAATCTGAAAATTATATGATGAAATGATTCGATGTTCAGAATAACTATCAGTTCTAGAAGCAAGATTTCTCAAATAAAGGAAAAGTGCAAGAAAGAGATTATTAGTTTTTTTTTCTTTTAGAAGAAACTTGACAAACAATTTTATAGAAATTTACAAAAATTGGTCCATCTAAACAGGAAATCTGAATCATATCACGACTCAATATCACAATAAATCAGTTAAAAGACAAAAAGTGTACATTTGATGCAGTAAAGCCTAACCGAGGCCTAACACAATAAGGTAAATAGCTTAATATGAACGGAAGTAATAATTAAAAAAATTAGAAATAATCCAGAGATCGATTAGAAATGAAAAACACTACAGCACCCTCGACGATTATAGTTCCAATGACATATTTGGAGTATTTTTAATCATAGGCAAGTGTCTTGTGGGTAACATCGTTAAGAAGATCCGAACAACAACTCCAACCCTCTCTAATGTCCGTCCATATTAATCAATAAATTAATTTTGAAATATCCTTTTGGTGTACTAAAATGGAATAAGAAATAGGTTAAGAAATCTACAAAGGCGTCAAAAAGCGACACACAATGATTTCGGCAAAGAGAAAAATTTTACCAGGTCGAGTATAGGAACAAAGGCTAATCAGTCGAGAAATAAAAAATAAGATGAACAAAAAGCCCATACGTACTTTTCACAAATAGATTTTCGTTCGTAAGTCAAACGAAGCAGAAATATTGGAATTTAAATATAATATAAATATTAAATATATTTATGAACTCTTAGGACATTCGATACATTGCTTGAGAAATTGTTAAATAGTACTTTTCACAGTAAGTGAAACGAAAAAGACGTGGACAAGTACATCAACGCATTACGCATTAGCTGCTTACCCGGCATAGCAGTTCTCAACATATTATAAGGAATAATAATAAAAAAGAATGCAATTACTCACCACATGATCATATTCGCCAACCAAAAACTTTTCATTCATGAATGCCGCGTTTTTATGTTGAGTTAAGTGCAAGTAATATCCCCCCGGATGTTGCGACGGTACCCTTACATAAACGCTTTTTGTCTTAGGATCTTGGTCCCACAAAGCATGATCTTTTATTATGATGCCGTTAACTGACAACAAGCGAGAGAAGTTTATATTTAAGAAGAAATAATCACTTTTATATCATCTAAATTGCTTACCTATATGGTGGGGCACATTGTAACTACGTACTTTATTTTGGTTGGGTAAGAGGAACGTGTTGAGTTGCCTGTAAATTAAGCCGTTCGCGCCCCGATAGTTCTTCATAATCGTCATTTGACTTGTACGCTCCTTCTACAGATTACATTGAAAATAGTCATGTGTTAGTAGCTATGTAATGTTAGATAAAAGTGATGTTGAACTTTAAGTGGATTTAATAATTTTTCTGAAAGTGGAGCTATGATACCAAAAATGTAGTCCACAAAATTTTAGATTAATGTTTAGTAAAATGGAAGAAGACTTGTTTCTTTCATATATTTTATTAGAAAGTTTTATGCGGAAAAAGAAAAATTGAATAAACACGCAATGTTGGGGAAAGGAACACCAATATAAAATCTACTACATTCACTTACCGTATAGCTGTTAATGCTAAATTTCTTTCCTAAATTATATGCGGAGGCTTTTTATACCCTAATATTTGACACCAAAGTAGAGCGCAAAAATTCGTGATATGCTCTGGAATTCGATATATCATATATATTACATATCTTATATCATCTATCTTGTATGGGCAGCGTTTATGTGTCATGTGTAGTTACGATAATTGCCGGCGAACTTTTGCTCGAATATAGCGCTTTTCCCAATTTTCTTAATGATCTATATTTAAGATCCAACTCATAGTTCTAAGTTGTAAGATATACAACTTTGCGAAAGTGGTCAAACGTTTTGAACCTATTTTAGGCAAATGAATGAACAGATATGGCCAAATTAAAATCGCTTTTAGCGCAATTACAGAGATATTGAACCTCTTCTAAGGAGTGTCACAACCGTCCTTCGGTTACACATGTATATCAGAATTTTAGATTTCTTTAAAAGCAAATTCAATTCAAAAAATTTGCAGAGGATGGACATTAAATATTTTATGATCAATATTCAAACTCGTAAAGATCTTCATAAGGATAGCTTGATGGAGTTCAATCTGAATGGTCAAATGGGCAGACAGGCGAATGGATAGAGAAGGGAATGACCACAGATCGAATGAACTAAGTTGGCAGTTGACGTTTGGCCACTGTGTCAGAACTTGAAGATCAGGTGGTCATCGAGAGAATGTTCGCGGATATTTTCGTAAAAATAGCTTCTCTCTAACAATGTCGAAAACACAAATTAAAGTCTAACACATTTGCACACAACTCTACTTGCAACTATGCAACCGATTTCCCCAAATATAAGAGTCCAGATATATTCTTTTGCTTTTGCGACCAATTATCGTACACGTTTTCGCATCTGAACTCATAAATTAGTGAAAAGGATGATTCAATTTTTTTTGCTTTATGGAGAGGAAATCTTTCTCGTCAAAGGTTTTTGATAATTTGAAGAAAAAATTGAACTTCCAACATATTAAGTCCGCATTTTTCACAAGAACGTTTTAGTTCACAAATTTTCGCAAAACTGATGTAAAAAAAATTTAAAAGTTAAAAATAATAATATCGCAGGGTCACGAGACCTAACATACCAAATCGTTTTCGATTTGCCTGCCATTTGCTGAACATTTCGCTACTGCGCGTCTAATGGCAAATGCTACCACAATATTGTAAGACCGCTGCTACCAAATATAATCACTTATGGTCGAAATTCTTTAAAATGGTACTTACCAACTTGCCCTTTAACATGAATCTCTGACAATTAACTACAGCTGCCATACACACAATAGCGAACACCGGTATGAGAACATGTGCATTAACGCCAGTAATTGAATTTTTCATTTTTTCGAAAGTTGATCGTCTAGATGAGATAAATATCGTCCTCACTTTACTTATTTTCCTGATTGCCACGGCGAAAAAGTTCGTATAATATCGCAGTCGATCCTGAAATTATATAAAAAATATTTAAACCTAAAAAAAACTGGTTTTCTTCCTAGATTCGTAATTTTAGTATGTACTCACCTTCAATTAATTTAAATCTCAAAATTGAAATTCGGAAAATTGAAAATCTCTCACGATGTACGTCTCCGACGAAAACCAGAAAAATATTGAATGAAAATATTAATCGCTTTTCAAGTAAACTTTTTTCAAGTAAAATTTCAGACTAATCCTACTACGAATAATTTTTGTTTTAAAAATCTAAATTGTACAGTAAAATAACAAAATTCAATACTACAGTAGATCAGCGTGAAATGAATCACATCTCTCCTTGTAGCTGTTGTAGTTTATAAAGGATAAAAGGACAAAAAACTTAACTTTTTGAAGACAGAGATGTTTTCGATTGGTGTTATACTGCAGACGCGTCTCTTGACCAATTTGGTCCATTTTTAAGACGAAATATTAATCTCCCAATAGCGAGAATATTTATCGCAGATATACACGACGCGACGTTTATATATCGATTTACAGGTTCAGCAAGATTTGCATGTTACTTTCACGCTAAACAAGTGTTCCTGTCCCTCACTACTTCTGAATGGCAATAACATTCCAGCCAATAACTAGGTAGAATATCTTGCCCTACATATTGACCAAAGGTTAACATGGATAAATTACGTAAAAGCTAAACGCCAGTAACTTGATTTAAAAATCAAAACGCTCTATTGGTTAATTCGTCCAGAATCCCAAATTAATCTAAGAAACAAATGTATGTTATATAAGAGCATTCTCCAACCTATTTGGACGTATGGCGTACAATTATGGGGAATAGCAAGTAACTCAAATATTAAAATACTCCAAAAATAACAATCTAAGACACTTCATCTTATTGCTAATGCTCCATAGTTTAGCAAATATTTGGACGAGATAAATGTGCTCTTGATCTGGGTGGTGGATATAAAAAAGATTGAGTTGAGCAATTGTAACTTGAAACTGACACTTAATTGTAACTCTTAACACAATTTCAGACAATTTGTATTTTTTTAACCATCGTAAGCCTAGGATCCTTGAAAGGACGGTGCAATGCCAAAGCAAAATCACAAATTCATACACTTCTAAATCTGTCGAAACGATAAATAATGTAATATGCTTGTGAGTCTGTGATCATAAAACGTAGGGTATTTTGTTGTAAGACTCTTATTAGGTGCTTGAGTTAATTTTAGTTAGCAAAAAGTAAAAATGATAAAGTATTGAGGAATGCTGAATGAATAATGACTTTCCTCTACCTCTAATATAACCATTTTTCATTATTATTATACGGACGCTAATCATGGAACGCTAAAAATTGCATTTTCGACATTTATTACTTTCATTGTTTGATTTGAAGAAATCGGCTACCAAAGGCCATTGAACACTTTTAGAAGCTAATGGTGAAACGCTGATTTAGATGTCAATGACAAAAAGCGGCCTGAAGAACCGAAAAAGTACGAAGACAGTGAATTTCAAGACTTATTGAACGAAAACCCAGCGCAAACTCTCAGAGAACCTTCGAACAGCTTAGCAATTGATGAACCAAGTGTTTCTGGACCTTTGCAAGCGATGGGAAAAACGCAAAATGTGAGGAAATGGTTACCATACGAATAAAAGAAGAGTTTTTTTGTGTCGTATTGTGATCATCAAGGAAAAGTGGATCGGCTACGACAATCCCAAAAGCAAAAAGTCATCGATTAGTTTAGGGAAGCCATTCACATTGACACCATTTCCATTAAATCTTTGCTATGCATATGTTTGAATCAGTAAAATGTAATTGTAAGGGAAGACATGTGTCCTTACTGCTCTAGTCACGTAACTTTATCTACACACATATGTTATACATACACTTATATGTGTACATAAATGTACTCTGCTATTATTTTATAACTTGCCGTCCGTCTACAACTGTAACCTACTGTATGTAATTTCTCACATAGCAACCTGACGTATACACACACACACACACACACACACAGATGTATTCTTTTTTTTTTATTTATAATATAACATAAATCGTCTAATCTTAGCTTAAATAAAAACAGAAGTTTCCACGCGTAGCTGCTTTCTTCACAATATAATCTTATACATATATTCTCTTATTTACACTTAAAGTTCAACTCTTAGGTGTAAAAACGAAAGTAAACTTTTACATATCGGGAAGGTCATTCTATTTTTTCGTTTGTTTCGTGGTTTTTTTCTTTGTCACATACACACTTTGGCGCTTTTAGTAGCGCCATCGAGCAACAGATAAGAAAGACCGTGTCATACAAGTTTGTCATTTTGCTTTTGTGTGCTCAGCTCGAACAACCCGCTCACCGAATTAGAGATTGCAAAAAAAAAGTGTAGTATAGGTGAGGGCGCTGGTTGTGAATCAGGCCGTAGTGGCCAACCTGCGTTTACGAAGCAAGGATAGGGTGAATTTTACTGTAATATTATCAATATAATTCTATCAATGTTACTACTCCTTAACAAGAGCGACTTGGATATGAGTGAGAAGAATGGGTTTATATCGAGCGGTAGAGTATCACGATGCATGCACGTTAGCAACACTGCTGCCGATTAAATTATTGCGACCCGTATAACAGATTGCACATCCACGGTGAAATCTAGCAAATCTTTTGATCTTCACTTTTGTTAATCTTACTTCGATTTATTGGAGGAATCGGGTGCAGATTTCTCTTTATTGTAATTGCTATGAAAGCTGACTGAGAGTATTGGCAAATCGGAAATCTGGATCTGTAGTAAACTTAAAACTCATCAGTTAGAAGATATATGATTTGTTTTGAAATATTAAAAATCAAATCTTTTGTCATATAAACACTTAGTTCTTATGAGAATTCGGGAAAAATTTAACTGTGTAGCGTTTGTCCGTCTGTCCGTCTGTCCGCCTGTGTAATGTTTTTGGTAAATGCAGATATCGGGGACGAACGTTTGCGATATTCGTAAGGTTTATAAGCGGAGCATTTCGCTATACAGAAATCAGTCGTAATCTACAATTGGAAGAAGTGAGTCGTAATCTACAGTCAAAAGTGAATTGTAATCTACATTCAAAAAAAGTGAATTGTAATCTATAGTCGGAAGAAGTCGGTCGTTATCTACAGTCGAAAGAAGTGAGTCGTAATCTACAATCGGAAGAAGTAAGTCGTAATCTGCAGCCCGAAGAAGTGAGTCGTAATCTACAGTCGGAAGAAATTAACCGCAACATAGAGATCGCTTTTCGCGATCTAGCGAAACGGACTTTGTCTGAAGGAAAAATGCAAAAGGTAGTTTTACAACAATATTATCCAAAAAATGTTGCGATGCTAAAAAGCGATCTTTACCTTGAATCTATTCCCTATTCAAGCGAAAATGTTTGTATTGCATTTAACGTGCGAAGAATCCTCGCAAAAACTAAATATAGTTTTTTTTAAATTTATCATTTTTGAATAATGTTTATACTCGATAGATTAAAGAAAGATTACTTTTATTAGTACACATGATTTGCCTTTTCCACAAAGACCTATTTAAGTTCTCTTACTAGTTGAACAAGAAAAAAAAACTAAAAAAAAATTAGCGATATATTTATAATTCATAAATTCATTCCAGATTTTTTTTCGTGTTCCGATATAATATCAACAAAATAATAACATTATTATATATATATATATATATATATATGTATATAAATATACTTTTAAATATATTTCTTGATATATATTTTTATATATAAACGAATTTACAGAAAAAAAAAAGAAACAACTGACAATGGCACCGTTTGCTAAAGGAAACTTGAAAGCAAACAATAAATTTCACTACGCCATATGCGAACCGAAAAAATTATTTTATTTATTTGGAGTTTTGCTATTTTTAAAAAAATAATTTTTTCAATTTTCTTATTTTTCAAAAATTTCTCCTTTTTCGAATCGTACGTTAATTCATAATATTTACTTAAACTTTAAATTCTCAAAGAAAGCAATATTGTTTTTAAGGACACCTTCTCGTACGGGAACCGTGTTCGTGTTACTAGGACAGCTTTTAATAACTGGTGGAGCCGATATTGTTGCAGCATTATTATGTGTTTCGCATTCTTGATCTTTGGTGAGTTCAACAATAGAAGGATCTCTGAAACAAGGCAAGGGGGAACTTAAAATATAAATAAAAAAGTGAAAAATAAAAAAATTAATTAAACAGGATTCGCTTACGTGTCTAAAGATGACAAATCTGAGGTTATGGTAGCATCTTCATTTGCATCAGTTTCTTGGCGACTAGATAATTTGACCGGACCTAACGATTTTTTTTGGACCACAGGTGCCGTTAATTTGGCCTAAAAAAGAAAAACCGTAAATTTTTATTTTCCTTTTCCATCAGGCAAGGTGCATGTTTTTTTACCTTTTTGGTATCAGGTTTTTCCGTTTGACTAGTTTGTGATACTGAGGATGATAAGAGAAACGCTTTAGCTAAAGCTTTCACCGATGGCAAGGCTTCAGCTACTTCTTTCTCTATAACCGGTTTATCCACCATGGGACATATAAGGGGCTGAAAATATATGTATATATATATATATATATATAAATATATGTATATTTTATATAAATTTAAGATACTTTCTTATTGTTTTTCACTTACTCGTTCATCCTCGTCGAGTGACATTACATGACTAGGGTCGATTATTTTTCTTTTAGGTTGAAGAAATTTAAATGCAGACGGTGTTGAGCCGCGACCAGTGCTGTCCGATCGATTGAAATTCATTTGTTTCGGTCTTTCCGCCGCTGGTGTCGTATTTTCTTTGCCTTTCTCTTCTTCACATCGCTGGGTTGTAACTTCGTGGCGCACTTTGACTGTTTCCTGCTTCTTGAAATCATAAATACGCACGGTATCGGTATCATCACTGGTTGAAGTATTTGTAGATTTTGGGGACTTTTGTGAAATATTTTCTAAAGATGAACCTAGATCGTCCGCCACCAATACTTGAGCCGGTACCGCTTTATATAAAACATCTTGATGATCATTACTTTGAGGTGGGGGTGAATTGTTGGTTGCTTTAAGAGTTGTGCAGCCCTAACATTTAGGAATTTTTTTTTTGTTTATCCCATTACCAAAATAATGAGAGTGGTTCGAGGATGAAAAAAGCATTCAAAATTTGTTTTGTTAGTGAATTAAGGCAAATTAAATAGTTAATGATGTTTAGGTTTTTAGTGTACGATTTGGATAACGATTTTTATAATGTTTAGTGGGGATAGTGGTTAATAAAGGCTTAGTATTATACATACACACGCACACAAATTAAATTCCATATCGGTAACTTTCTAAAATACCTAATGAAACAAATGTTGTTAGTAAAATTGTTGTAAAGAAATTGTTTTCGAAAATTTTAATATTTCTTCCAAACCAAAACAAAATGAATGAATAATAGAGAGGCGAATAAAACATTAAGCCACCAATGCAATAAGAAAATACCACCAGAAACGGAAAACACTTAAGGGTCAAATATGTATGTATATGTAGCTGAAGCTACTATTTAGTGCTTGTCTTTAGGTGGTAAACATAATACTTACCTCCGACATGATTCGCTTATAGAGAAACTATTTCTTTGGAACTTTTTTTTTTTAAGACATTCATCTATAGAAATTTTACTAAAAACATTTGTTTCTTTTAGTTTCAAAATTGAAAAATATTTTTTAAATTTTATTTGAAACAATAATTAACTGAAAAATAGTTAGCAATAGAGTATTAATTAATTTTAAAACACGTGAAAGGATAACAAAAATATTAACAAATATTTGTATGGAAATAAAAAATAAATTTAATCAATTAATTACATTTTTAACAAAGGAAGATTAAATTTTGATTTTAAAGGAAATATTATAAATTTTAATTTATTTCAGTGAAATTTTTCAAGGTTAGCCTTAGGACAATGGCACTAATTATATGTATACATAGAGTCGGTTGGGTTATGAAATATTGAGAAAAAGATTAATTCTCACATCTACAGGTTTTTAATTGAAATAAACGTTGTTTTCATGACTAGCTACTAATCTTTAATAAGGAAGATCTAGAAAAAATATTTTTTTTAGTCTTTGAAATCCTCATAACTTTCGCAATTTAAATTATGGTTGGAAAATGTAACTAAAAACAAATGTTAGTTCGATTAGGAAACATATTTCGTCTTTGTCGCTCTCTCTCTCTTTCTTTCACCTTTTCTCTTTCTCTTTCTCTTTCTCTTTTTGCTTCTTTCTCTTTCTCTCGCTCTTTCTCTTTCTCTTCGTCTCCCTTTCTCTCCTTGCCTGTCGCTCTCTCTCTTTCTTTTTCACAGCTCTCTCAAGCTCTCCTACGCTCTGTTACGCTCTCTACATTGTCTCTCCCTCTTTCTCTTCCTCTCCTCTCTGTACCGCTCACCGCTCTTTCTCCTTTTGCCCTCTCTTCCCCTCTATCTCTCTCTGTCCGCCACTCTCACTCTTTTTCCTTCTCGTTTTCTCTTTCCTCTCTCTCCCTATATCTCTCTCCCGCTCTCTTCCTCCCTTCTCTTTCGCTCTCCCTTCTCGTCTCTCTCGCTATCCCTTCTCGTCTCTCTCGCTCCATCACCTCCACTCTTTGTGTTCCGCTCCCCCCATCTCTTCCTCTTCCTCTTCCTCTTCCTCTTCCTCTTCCTCTTCCTCTTCCTCTTCCTCTNCTCTTCCTCTTCCTCTTCCTCTTCCTCTTCCTCTTCCTCTTCCTCTTCCTCTTCCTCTCTGGCCCTCTCTCTTTTCCTTTCTCATGCTCTCTCTTTTCCTCTGTCACGCTCTTTCTTTTCCTCTCTCACGCTCTCTTCACTATCTCTCTCTCTCCCTTCATCTCATTATCTCCTCCTTTCCCCCTCTCTCTCTCTCTCCCTGTCTGTCTATTTCCCTCTCTTACTGTCTGTCTTCTGTCGCTCTCTGGGAATTGTATTAATAAATATCGAGAAAGAAAGTAAATTATGAAATAAGGAGTAGATTATGAATTTAGCCTAAATTGTTTTTTTGCCAACACAATAGTTCAGGTATGGTACAGAGACGTTTAGATATTTAAAATAACGGAAATAAAAGAATTTTATTTCTTTAGAAAAACTTTTAAAAGAACATTTTAAATTCCTATAAATTCCCGTTAACTTTTTCTTGGAAATTTATTTTTTCGAAAATTTTTTCCACATGACATTTGTAGTGAAGAGTTACAGTCTTTTGGTTAAGAGTTTTCATATATAAATCAGGATTTCTGTAGGAGAGCAATTAACTGCGACTTATAAATATTATACATCAACTAAAGTGAAGTAGTGCTTTCCAGCCTATTAAGAATATTTAAAAGTTTTCTGTAAGCGAAAAATTGTCAAACTTAAATAGAAGTTTAATAAAATTTTTTAAGCTTAAATTGTGTTTGAAGAAACAAGGAATGAATTTAAATTCTTTCTAGTTCCGTACTCAAAATATTGAAAGTAAAGATTCGCTTCAATGAATGTTATCTTATAACTACCTTCAAGGACTTAAAGTATATCATTACATTCGATTTTTCATCTTACTCCTTTGCCGTACTATCCCATTGAAGCAAAAAATTAGAGATAGAAAATGTCGCTAACCACACTCATAATAGCTAAAATTTAGAATATATATTGCTGTTATTATTTCATTGAAAATTAAAACACGCCTACAATATGCAGAAGGGTAACTTATGTTCTATAAAAATTATTGATTTAAAGTTTGATGCAAACTTATTGTAGGATTAAATAAAATTACATTGCACAAATGGTCCCGACACGCCCACATTTAATAAAATATTCTTTAAAGGTAATGTTCGTAATATGACGGATAACAAGGATTCCTTCAATTATTTTGTTAACTTTCAAGAGATGTATCTTAAATTTCCTTTATTTAGTTGCTTGCGAGAAATTTTTGAATATAATCATTTTTAAACTTTTTTTTGTTTTCTTCTGATTTTCATTATTTAAAGTATTGTATAAAAAAATCGAAAAAAGTTCTTGTTCACTTTGTAGACTTTTTTTCATTACAGTTTCCCCTATCGGCTTATTAAAGATCAAAATAATTAAAAAGCAATAGTTGCGAACAAAGTGAAGTGTAAGGAGAAAAATGAAAGTCAAGAAAACTATACGAAAGCAAGATACAAACAGTATATCTAACCAAAAGATGCTTATAATTTTGGTCGATCGCATTGAGAAAACAAAGCGATTGTGAGAGGACAAAACGATATTAAGGCAAATAGTTCACGTAACATAAAAGTAGGTGAAAGATGAAAAATATTAACTCCGAAATCAGTTATTTAGTAAAATACTACGAGTCATAAACAAAGTGACTGAGCGAATACCGAAAAGGTTTGCAACGACAATAATTTAAAGTAGATAATTAGTTAACGGGACTCTTTAGAATAACTTAGTTTCGCAGTCAGTTGCTTACGGATTTTTGCACTCAGATATTATTAGAAGATATGCGTTTAACTGTTTGCAGACACATTTTAACTTGAACTCGTCTAGGTAATCAAATGTAATCAATGTTTCCAATAAAAATAATTTAATACATTTTTTGTAATTTTTTGTTTAGTATCGAAACCGATGGTAAATAATTAAGCCCAATAAAATACATTTAAGGATTTGATTCTTAAAAAGAAAATTAGTTCATTATCAGCAGGTGGTGGATACCTTTATAGAGCGTATCTCTATATGACAGAGCTTGATTTTAAGTGTTCAGTAGCATTTTTCATTAGTTTTTTAAAAGTCAAAACAATAAAAAATTCACGGAAATTAAAAGGTCATAAAAAACACATTTCTTTCAGAAATTCCCAAAAAAGAAATAAAAATAATTGATTTATAAAAAAAACGAAAAGAAAAAGTTGTAATCGGCCAAATCCGACCATTAAATACCGTTCACCACTTTGCCTAGTAATCATGTTATTATTAAGGACCACATTCCATCGTAAGACATTAAAAGTCAAACTCATTTGTCATACAAAGGCTTACTTTACACGAAAATCCTTATATGAGATAAGATCCAAATAATAGACTTACATGCTTTAAATTTGGTACAATACATTTTTATGTCAAATTATTGTTAGGGACCACATTTCATTATAAAACATTAAAAGTTAGACCCTTTTGTCATACAAAGGCTTACTTTACACGAAAATCCTTATATGAGATAAGATCCAAATAATAGACTTACATGCTTTAAATTTGGTACAATACATTTTTATGTCAAATTATTGTTAGGGACCACATTTCATTATAAAACATTAAAAGTTAGACCCTTTTGTCATACAAAGGCTTACTTTACAAGACAATCCTGATATGGGATAAGGTTCAAAAAATAGACTTTACATACTTCAAATTTGGTACAATTAATTAATAAATTATTATTAAGGACTGGTTTTTATCATAATGTATTAAAAATTATACCTTTTTATCATACAAAGGCTTACTTTTCATAAGAAATGTTACATGGGAAGTGATTCAAAAAAAGGTCCCATCCAATCATAATTTTTCACTTTTATTTTGTATAAAAAAATATTACTAAAAATATTAGGAATTTCAATTTTTGGCACATAAAGACTCTTTTCGAATGTGGTGCTATATGGAGAGTGATCGTAAAAGTAATCTGATCCAAATCCATTTTCAATAGGCTTTGCACTTTGTGCATCAAAATACGCTAATATATCAAATTTCGTGAAAATATCTCAGAAATTGCGATCTATAGGTTTAACAAAACTATACATGGACAGACATTAGACGGACAGACAGGGGACTAAATTGATCTAGCAAATGTTTCTGAAAATGATGCTGGATTGTTTGGTATAATAAAAGGAGAATCTGTGTTAAGCTCCTCTGATTGTTACATAGATCTACACAAACTTAAAATACACTGTAACACCTTTGGTACAGAAAGTAACTGCAATATCAATAAATTTTATCGCGTTTATTGCCAATATCGGTTAAGACTTTCACAATTTTTGAATTTTTCCACAAAACAAAAACAAACAAAAAACCCAAAAAGTTATTATTCTTATGCAACATTGGGAATAGGGAATCGGAAATCGTTACATGGAACTCCAATCAGAAAAAAATTAAAAGCGACAACGGACTTAAGGCATTCCTTGGAATAATAAAAGTATTGAATTCAAGTGGCACTTGAAAGTAGCACTTTTTTGAGATTTTAAAAGACATTTAAGTCTGATTTGTACTTTTTTTTTTTTTGAAAGAGGAAAAACAACAAAAAATGTTCACTTATTTATAGTGCAATGACTGCTTATACAGTTGTTCCTGTTCGTGGCTAATCTTTATGTCTGGTTTGAGAGCACTTAAATCTTTTTACAGACCATGCCATGAATTATTCCATTCTATGTAATTTAGGTGAATACAATTTTGAAACAAGATCAATCGCATTGAGACATGTCGTCATCAGACAATTTTTAAAAAGTTTTCGAATCAATTTTAAAATAAAATTTTTTTTCTTTCTTCTTCGTCAATTATTTACGAACAAAAAAAGAAAAGTGAAATAAATCGTAACTTATTAACCTAAAATAATAAACTATCAAGACATTTCCGATCTTCTGTTCCCATTTTCATTTCTTTACCACTAAAACCATTTAAACAACTATCCACACCCGAATCCCCGGCTTGATCATCATGAGTATTTTCGCTTTTCTTGAAATTATTTTTGGAAAATTTCATATTTTCGTTATCGGCACCGCCATCACTTTGGCTCGATTCAGCTTCGAATAAAGGATTCAAAACGAAATCGACCGTAGTAGACGAAGCCGCACGAAAACTATTACGTTTTAAATCTTTATGTAATAATTGTTTTTCAAAGTGTGACCATAAATGTTGATTCGAATCATGTAATGATTGTTTCGAACCTCTACCGCTACTACCGGCACTACAAACGCTTAGCATAGAGACAGTACGACGTTTCAAAGGAGAAATCGTGTTTAAATTTTTTTTTAAATATTTCGTATTTTCATACTGCGAAACACTTGACACGCAACGTGTTACCGTCTGATGTCTATTATTAATTTTAGAATTATTATGTGATAACAATTTAAGGGAACAGCTACGTCTTACTGGGGCTGCTAATGTCCAATGGCAATCATTACATAATCTCTGTGTATCAGTAGTAGTAAATGTGTGATTTTCACTTGCTTGTTTCATTAAATTTACCTCAGTATACTTTTCGGCACTGCCTGTTTTAGAAGGGCTTTCATTCGATTTTGAAACATTATTTATATAGTAATCACGGCTGTATCTATGAGAGAAATTAGAAAATTAAAAAAAAAAATTAAAAATAGTTTGCTAAAATGTGTCAAATTTAATTGAACATACATACACACACACACACACACAACGCAAGCGGTACACACTATTAAAGATTGGCTGCAAGTGACTGCCGAAAAGACAGAAGTACTCCTGATTACAAGCACGAAAAAGCGTGAACAAATTGCTATATACATAGATCGACACGAGATAGTTTCCTCGCTGTCAAGTCAAGTATCTAGGGATAATGATTTATACAAGACTGACGTATACCACTCATATCAGCAGAATGTGCGAAAAGGCGGCCTCCGTTAGAACCAAAGATTGGTACTAGCTAAGGTAGTGGAATCAGTGGTAATGTATGCGGTCCAAATATTGGCACAGGCTTTCGCAGATGCACGTACGTGTAAAAAGTGAACTCAACATTCAGGCTATGTGCACAATATCAGTATGCTGTGGCTTCCGCACCATCTCATACGATGCAGCATGTATCATTGTTGAATCCTTAGCTAAATAGGCGGCAAACACATATGAAGCCCGAAGGCAGATCATGAAGCAACTATCGTGGGTGGAAAGAGATAGTATACGCCAAAGAAGTCTACAAATATGGCAGATGGCGTGGAATAGCTCCAACTCTAGCAGATGGACATATAGGTTGATACCTTATGTAAAGAAATAGGTAGATAGAAAGCATGGAAACGCTGATTTCTATTTAAAGCAAATACTAAACGGTCACGGCTGCTTTCGGCAGTACTTGCATAAGAGAGGACATGATAGTGAACCATACTGCCCGGCGTGCGTAGAACAGAAACTGAAACTGCTGAACATGTCATGTTCCAATGCCTAAGATTCGCGAGACAGGGATATAATGAATCAGGCCGCTGAAGAAACTTTGACGCCAGACAACTTAATAAGGGCAATGTTACGCAAACCGAAATGCGGAGCCTAATGCAAAAGTATTACGCTGAAGCTGTGTGCAGAAGAACGCTTACGAAGAATTAAATGACAGCATGAGTGACGATGTAAGCTGAGGCTTAGACAAATCTCCCGAGGTAATACTTAACGGTAGTTCCGGGAGAATTACCATTAGACGCAGAGGGGGTTTTAGTGCGGTGAAAATCCCAGACTGACTTTACGCTATTAATGCTTCCCCCACTCAAAACACACACATACACACAAACACACACACACACACACACACACACACGTACCTTTTATATTCAATCTCTCGTTTAATATCTGTTTCATCGTTAAGTTTCTCTTTGGTTATATGTTCTAAAGCATTCGTTTCTTTACCCGGACTTATATTCGGCAAATCCATGCAACGTTCTTCACTACCATTGATACGTTTTCTTAAAGCTTCGGGTGCATAAGGATTATTAGGCATATCAACAGCATTATGCCATTTTAAATATTCACGTTCTGCTATGGAACCTAAAGGAATTTAAAAATATAAACAAAAAAAAAGTAAAAAAAAAGAAAAATAAAAAAGAAAAAAGAAAAAGAAAGAAAATGATTTAAGGTAAGCGAAAGAAATAGAAGTTATAAGAATTACTCGGAATTTCTTGAAAAGCTATCGGTCAGTATAGTTTCGCTTTATTACAAGATAATAAGAGTAAATGAAAACGGACAAAACTTTTTAGACTTCCACTGCTAGACGCTTGCACTTTGTATGAAAGAGTTATGATATCAAAAAAGTGATGTGAAAAAAGTATACACAAACAAAAATATACATTACATAAGTTAACACATACACACGTTTTAGCTTAAGCGGTAATTTGAAAAAAAAAAAAAAAAAAAAAAAAACAAAAAATGAAAGAAAAATAAACTTAAAGACACCAACACCGAGTTTATGAAAATGTCGGTTGGTTTAGCCTTTTTGTTAAGCGTTTCAGTTGTTAGTGTTGATTGTGAATGTACCTGGTACAAATTTTGGTTGTACAGCCGTCATATCATCAATGTGTTCTTCCTTTTCTAAAATCACGTTATCAACATCATCCTGATAATCCTTTATTTTATTGTTATTATTATGTACAATAATTTGTTCCGGTTTCAATTGCGTTGTGACTTCAACTGCGCTTGCTTCTCTGATTGAAGTTGTTAATTCATGTTCGTGTTGATGATAATAATGATGATCGTTGTTATTATTTTTATTGTGATTATTGTTGTTATTCTTGTTATGTTTATTATTACAAGTGTTAATTAAATTTGCGATGCCATTATTATTAATAAGTCTTACATAAGTGTTATTATTAATGTTGTTATGATTAAGTTGTGTTTGTTTATGTTCTAGTTCTACATCTAAACCAATTTCTATGATTTCCTCATCTGTTGTCGGTGTGTTGTTACTTGAACAGTATTCGTTTGTTATTTGATCTGAGAAGAGAATATTATTAAAGATATGAAATGAATTTTCATTTTGTTGTTCGCCTACTAGATAACTATTATCACAATCACATATGCTACTATCTTCACTATTAATGGAGGACGTATCAATAGATCCTATAGGTGATATAGGATGATAGCAATTATTCGCATCAGGTAATTGAACTGTTGGTTGATAGGCCGCAATAAGTTCATTTTCCATTGAACTGTGCGGTGATTCTTCAAATGTACTCAAAAATCTATGCATAAGCAATGTTTGACGACGTCGCGTCTCAAGCGCAGCCAAAAGTCTTTTGTCTTGTATATATTGTTGGCATATGTTGCCTAAGGCGTTAGTGGTGGGAGATTTTTTCGTTTCTTGGCTATCATCTTCTAAACTCGGTGCGGTGTCGCTAGAAACACAAGCTTGTCGGCATAATTTTCTCAAAACCAAGTGGTTACCTAAATTTTTAGCGTTTATGACTTCTACTGTTTGCATTGTTTTCGCGCTCTCCCATTCAATGGTTTTCTTCAGCGATGTACTTAATACTTTCGTTGATGTGGCCTCCACAGTTTCATTGTCTTGTCGAGTGCTCGCGATTTCATTGATAACCATACCTGAGCTGCTTTCTTCTTGCGTCTCATTGGTATGCCAAAACTGATCTTTTACTGTTGCAGCGGAAGTTGTCAATGGCACATAACCTTCACTAGTGCTTTCCTTGCACTCGGCAATAAGATCCGCACCTGTTGCCGCTGGCATTGGCTGCGAATCTTTCTCAATTATAGGCGTTGGCTTCTCACTTTGTGATTTTGTTTGGAAAGTCCCTTGAAATTTTTCATAGGCACCAGTGGCTTGATCTACTATATCCATTACAATCGAAGTTTTTAATGGCTGAGTTTCAATTTTGTCCATTTTGTTATCAATTTCTACTTTTGCTTCCAAAGGGGCTTGTGAACAGCTAATAGATTCTTGTAGAATTGTTGACGCTAATGTTGTCTTTAATTCATTCATTACGTTGGTTTTAATGCTGCTAGGCGACAAAATAGCAGTATCTGACAATACCTTTACTTCAGATGGTTCTACTGCTACGTCCTGGGATTTGTCAAATATCGAACAGGTCGGTTTGCTTGGATCTTCATTGTCAGTTATAACCAAATTTGTTACTTTAATTATAGTGGATCCTGCCTCCCCTTCAATTGTCTCTGCAGATTCTGATAATGACTTGCCTTTCGCATTTGTTGCATTCCAAATAGATCTTTCTTTACCTGCTCTCAGAAGTTGTATAGTATTTGGGCTATTTAGTTCGGTTACTTTGTAGTCAGGTTGTGATTCCACACTACTTGTACTCTCAGCATCATTACATGCGCTAACCACGAATTCTGCGAGATTTTCTTTAAACTTAACGCAGGGCTTATGTTCTGTAGAAGTAGTTGGTGTTCCCGTAATATTTACTTCTACAATTGGCGACACCGAAGTTATTTTTCGTGATTCCCTTGAAGAAGAATCATCTAATTTTTCATGTACTTTAGGTAAATTTTCTTTAGCATTTTCATTGGAGAATACTATAAGGTTTGACATAGAAATTTTATCAGGCTTTTCAATGCTTTTCCTTTTCAACAAATTTTGTATTAATGAATCTTTGATTTCTAAACCAGTATCTTCGATTTCAGAATCAATAACTTGCGAAATAGTCTGTTCCACCTGGGATTTTTCACTATAAGATATTTTAGGTGCCGCAGCGATAATTTGTGAAGTATTTAGTTCTGGCGTTACAAATACTTCTGAAGACAATACTGACACTTCATTCATATGAGGCGTTTCCTTTTTTCCTTCAGCAGCGATGGTTTGCGAGACGTTTAGCTCTGCTGCAAGAAAGAGTTCCGTAGTTAGTGTTGGATCTACTTTTACGGGAGAAGTTTCCATTAACGGATTAGCAACGATACTTTGTGATACATTTATTTCTGGTGCAAGTAATGCTTCCATATTTACTAAAGGAATTTCCTTTGTAGAGCAAGTTTCCACTATCGATTTGGTAGCAAAAGTTTTCGGAATATTTACTCCCGTTGCTAACAGTGCCTCTGAATTTACTATTGGAAGTTCCTGTCCGGGAGCTGTTAGTATTTTTTCAGAGGCAATAACACGTGATACATTTATTTCGGCGGCCAGAGGTGTTTCTGATATTAGTTCTGGAATTTGATTCGCGGAAAAATTTTCCATCGTGTATTTAGAAGATGGTGTGACATTCAATCCCGTTGTTAAAAGCACTTCTGATACTAGCGAAGGAGTTTCTCTCACGATCGAAATTTTCTCTACGAAATTTTCTGCGTTAATTCGGTTAATACTTGAGTCTGGCTTTGAAACCTCCGATGAAACTTCCGATGTTAATGCCTGAGACGTCTCTCTCTGCTTTAGAAGTATTTGTGAAATAGGTGTGAACTTTTCGCCTTTATTAGTAAGGGTGAGTTCCGACAAGTTTTTTTTCGATAGTGAAGCAGACTCTTCATTAAACGTAAAAGTCGACTTTAGTTCTGGGCCTGTGATTGTACATTCCGAAACCTCCTTTTCCACGTGGATTGTCGTTTGTGTGGATATATGAGAATTTGATTTTAATTCTGCAGTTTCTCGAAGTACATTTACAATTAAATCTTGGATATTTTCTTTTGTTGCTAATGAACTACTTTTCGATGCATCAGACATGAAAATATCCACAGATTCGCATTCACGGGTCTTCTTTAAAATGGTCCCATTGCTTGTCGCTGATATTTGCAGTTCGTCTTTCGACAGCGTTGATTGGAGTTTTTCTTCTTCGGATACCTTAGTACGACTCATTAAAGGTATTTCTCCAGCCTCAGTTGGCTTCAATGGCGTAATGAAATCCCTATAACTTTCCGTTGATATTTTTTCACTTTCAATTCTGAATTTTTTTTTTTCTTCACAAAAAATTTTTTCTTTCATTCCAGACTTCAAATTTGTTTCGGAGAATGTGTTTTTGTCAGTTTCTAATGTCACTTTGCTGGAGATGGTAATGGGATCTAAAATTAATTGTGGCTTATTTTCTAACGATGTAATGGTTCCGATAGCATTAGCGTTCATTTCGGTATTGCAAAATTGCTCAGAGTTCTGGTTAGATTCTATAGCACCGTTAGACATTTTTAACTGAGCGCTCGCGGTGATGTCAGCGGGAAAAGGGCACTGATTTAAATTTTCTGCAAGACTGGAATCCGTTTCTAGTTTTTTAGATGATTGAGATGAACTATACGAAGTTACGGTTACAAGGTGTGCGGGATCCCCATCTACGACAGAAGATTTTTTAACTTCATTTGCTACAGATTGACAAGCTTCGATAGCTTGCTGTGGTTTCACATTAAGTACCTCAATTACGGTTTCATCCGATGTTGTTGATGTTGCAGTAGATTCAATAGAACGACTTGCTTCCTTTGTCTCTTTCATTTTAATCGGTTCGACTATTGTGTAAGAATCTGACAAACATGCCAAAGCACTTTCTTCTAGTGGTTTAATGCTGATTTTATTTGATCCTAGAGGTGCCGAAGGAATGTTTACAAAATGTTCTGTTTCAGTGTTTACGTTTGTTATTATGTCTTGTGTGGCAAACATCATTGGTGGTGCAATAATATCTACAGCATCCATGGACTCGAAAATATGTGGATTAGCCGTAGACTGCGAGAGAAGATTCGCAATCAGTTGACTAGTTGCCGTTTCACTGACAGTAATCGATTTTTGTTCTAAATCTAGTGTGTCTGAAGGAACATTTAATTTCTTTTGCTCTGATTCTGTAGAATCGCAAGGAATATTCAATTTCTTTAGATCTATTTGCTCCTTTGATGCAACGCTATTTTCAAAGCTGGGCGTTCTTATTCCTTCAATAGATTTTTTTGCTTTTTCTGGTTCGTTCATATTTTTAGAAGGCAATGTATTATATGAATGTTGCTCGGTTATTTTTAAAACGGTATCTTCCATGGCACTTGTTGTTGTAGAATTGGATGGAATCTCCGGATTTGTTTTTTCTTTTAGAATCGTAGGAGTTGGTGATGAGTTACTTTTCAATGAGTAAGTTTTAAGATTTTCAGAAATTATTGAGGTATCTGCTGATATGGGAATATCTTTATCATGATCCGGTTGTTGTGATAAAGTTGTTATTTCACTGAACGTCTTGGGCTCTGCTAGAATATCAATATGATTTTCATCAGTTTCGTCGCTTAATATTTTCAAGACCTTCTCGGTCGAAGGTTTCGCAGGTTCTAAAAACTTTTTTTCGCTTGCAGTAGTTACTGTAGAAAGCGTTTCCACCGGTTCTTGGGTAAGGGTCTGTGAAAGTGAAACGTGAGCTGCGTTATTAGAAGCACTAATTGGATTAGTTACAATATTCATCGAGATAATTTCCACTGTTGGTGTCATGGGGTCTGTAAGTTTTGGTTCTTCTTGGTTTATTTTGTTAATTGAAGAAAACTTTGTTGATTCATTTAGAATCGCAGATAATGATGTTACTGTTTCTGATTTTATGTGTGTATGTTCTTCTTGAATAGATACCTCGGAGATCTGGTCTTTGCTTGAGTCTACCAATGTTGTTTTGACTATTTCTGATTTCATCTGTGGATATTCTTCTTCAATCGAAACTTCAGAGACATGTTCTTTACCTGAAACTATATGCGCCGTTTCAGACGTTTCTGATTTCATTGGTGAGGGTTGTTCTTCAATTGATACTTCAGACATCTGGTTTTTACTTGAGCCTGCTAATTCTGTTTCGGTTCTATCCATCGAAAAGTCTTCAAGCGGTGAAGAGCTAACGGTCTCCTCTATGAAAATTGCTGGTAAATGTTTTGTTAGTTCACTTGCGCACATGTTGATAGAGATGCTCTCGTTAACTGACGTTGATGACATTTCATCTTTAATGTTAATTGCAGTTTCAATTGGTAATTCGCTGGATGCAATTGAAATCTCTGTTTCCATTGGATTTTCTGTAGGTTCGATCGCAATTGTTTCAGTTACGCTGTTGTCTTCTGCAACTGCTGTCCCGTCTAGCGTGGCCGAGGTCGGCAAAGATTCAGAAAATTGAATTTTTTCGTGATCTGGTGCTGTGGAAATAATCTCATTACTTGTGATTGTTTCAATAGAATCAATAGTTGAAGGAATTTTCTCTTCTTGTGCAGGTGTTATGACTGATAAGTCAGCGATCTCAGTCAATATGCCTTCGTTTAAAACAGTTGCTGCGCCCGGTGAAGTTCCAGAAGACTTAACTTTCTCGCTACTTTCTGTTGTTGAGATTACTTCTGTATTGCGGGTTATTTCACTAGATGCAGAAGTTGTAGACGCCCTTGTCTCTTGTGATGATATATCAGTTATATCATTCAACGCGGTATTTTGTAAAACTGTGGCAACGCTCGAAGAAGTTTCAGAAGGTTGAATTGTTTCGCGACTTTCTTTTGTTGAGCTAATTTCATTTTTTGGTGTTATTTCACTAGATGTAATGTTTGTAGAGTCTTCCACCTCATTTGCTGCTGCAGTGACTGGTGTATCATTGGCATCAGTCAATGGGGTGCCTTGTGAAACTGCAACTGTGCTCAGAGAAGTTTCAGAAGGTGGAATTGTTTCGCGACTTTCTATTATTAAGCTAATTTCATTTTTTTGGGTTATTTCATTAGATGCAATGTTTGTAGAGGATTCCACCTCATTTGCTAGTGCAGTGACTGATGTGTCATTGGCATCAATCAATGGGGTGTCTTGTGAAACTGCGATAATGCTCGTAGAAGCAGAAGATTTAATTGTTTCGTGACTTTCTATTCTTGAGCTAATTTCATTAGTTATGGTTATTCCATTAGAAATCATAATTGAAGTAACCTCTGCCTTTTGTGCCGGTGCAATGACTGATGTGTCATTGGCATCAATCAATGGGGTGTCTTGTGAAACCGCGCCAACGTTCGAAGAAGTTTCAGAAGATTTAATTGTTTCGTGGCTTTCTATTCTTGAGCTAATTTCATTAGTTACGGTTATTTCATTAGACGTCATAGTTGAAGCAACCTCTGCCTTTTGTGCTAGTGCAATGACTGATGTGTCATTGGCATCAATCAATGGGGTGTCTTGTGAAACAGCTGCTGACCACGGCAAAGTTGGAGCTGTTTCAGTAGACGGCGTAATTGAAGTTGTTTCTGCTTGTGGTACTAATGCAACAGATGAATCAGTCAATGCATTGTCAATAATTGGGGCAATCGTTTCAGTAGATACAATAGCTGAAGTAACTTTCGGAACTTCTTCTGTGCCCGTAGTTTCGTTAGGTGAAATTTGAGAAATTTTTTCTGTTTTCTCTTCAACAACTTTTAAACTTTCCGTTTTTATCTCCGACTCGGTTATCAACGTTTGTGGTGATTCCGTAGTATTTGTAGTAGTTTCAGATTTTAAAAGTGAATGTCCGCCTCGTTGGTATAAGCGATCTTCGCATAAACAAAGGTTTAATTGTTTAGTAATGTAGTCTGATGATTCTCCTTTTGCGTCATCATTTGTCGGAGTTTCATGGTTTTGGTTCTTCAAGACATACTCTGATTTGAAGGCAGCCGGTGGAGGTATTAATACATCTAGCGATGTGAATGAATGTTTGTCAACTTCTAAATTAAATTCATCTTTAATAGTCACATGCTCTGATTGTACATTTTCAATACTTTGAATGCTCGCTTTTGTTGTTGCTTCTTCTTCACCTTTGCTTTCCTCACGCTCTAATGATTCGGATAAAACCGTGGCCTCCACTTTCTCTTCAGGATTTTCTATAATGTTTTGGGATTTTTCTAATACTTCTTGTGCTATGTGTTGTGCAGATGGCGCTATAGGAATTTCCTCAACTTTTAAATCAACGGGCTCTGCTATGCCTTCATCGCATTCTTCTCTTTGAGTTTCAACAGAAGGACAAGACGAAGTTTGACTAAATATGTTACCATCGCTTGCAGAGTTTTTCAATGTAGCGTCATTTGATTCTTCGATAGAAATAGCAAAGGTTTCTGTAATTGTATTTTGACCTTCAATAACGTCTAATCGAGGATGATGGAATTTCTCAATTAGTGAGCTTGATTCTTTTTGTGCTACGCTGAGTGTTTCATCCTCTACATTTAGATTTGTAATATGTGATCTGTCGATCTCTAAGGTTTCTGGTTTTTGCTTGCAAACCGGATCATCTTTGGTTGATATAAATTGGTCTATTGCGTTGCGGATTGTTTCAGATGTTTTTACTTTTTCTTCCATATTCAATGAGGGATTTTCGGAAGAAACTTTTATTTCATTTTCTTCTTCTTTTTTTTCGACATTGTTTTCATTGCTTTGTTTTTTTTCGGCTGCAGTATGTGTTTTATTTTCTTCATTAAAACCGTTTTCTTTCAATATATCTGATCGGCTTTCTATGCTGACATGCATTCTACTATCTGCAACTTGTTTGCGTTCTATATTAAGCGGATTAAGATTTAAGGGAGCTTTACAAGCATTAGCTGATGTAATCATTTTTTCACTTAACTCAGGCTTTTCTTCCGTTAACTGAAATGCTTGTGTTGAGGTTTTTTGTGAACTTTTTAGAAGCTTTTCTTGGACTTCAGGCTCAGAAACTATATCAGTTTTCGTATCTGAGTTTTCCAGCTCACTTTGTACAACTGTTGCGCTTGTTGGACAAGACGCTGCAGCTGCTTTAGGAGATTTTTCGTTTTTACTTAAGTGCAAGTCTGAATCGTTTTCAAAGTCGCCCTGTTTGCACTCCACGACTTTGTTAATCAAATTTTCTTGCTCTAGGCTTTGTCCTATCCTGTTGTTTTCTAAAATCTCTTTTATATTATTCACTTCTTCAGTTTCCAGTTGATTTAACTCTACATTTGAAAGTTGTGAAGTAAACGTTTCTTCAACATCTTTTTGTTGGTCCTTAGGATCTGCTGAAGTAGATACATCGTTTTCTTTCTCCTCTTGCACGAATACGTTTGGCTCGTATATTTCAGATTTAGTTTTCATTTCGTTCTCTGTTTGTCTAAGTTTTTTCTCTTGGCATGAAATGTCGATAGAGGCATTGTCGGTTGACTGTGGGGTCGAAAGTTCTAAACTTCCTACTTCAATCGTACTTGTGTCGACTGTGCTTTGGATAATTGTTTCATAGTTTGTTTCTTGTAAGTTGTGAAAATTCGTCCCGTTATCATTCTGAATATTAACTTCTCGACTTGCAAGAGTAGTTTCTTCCGTCGGCTTGATGATTCCTGACTTATTAGCGTCTGAGCAGGCCACATTTTCTTCAACTATATTTTCCTCTGTTTTCACTATAGCTTGCAGTATCGAAGGACTTGCTTCGATGGTGGCTGAGTTATTGATGTCTAGTGAGGTCAAATTCTGTTCAAGAACTTGTGTTCCTGTGTTTGTTATGGACTCAGATTGTAAATCCGATTTCGTTTCATCGGACGATTGATCTGGTTTCTCCTGTGCTACCATTTCGTCAACTTCTAACTTAGCTAGAATTGCTATGGGTGTTACTGCGTTATTAATATCTATCGAAGTCAAATCTTTTTTAGGACCTTCCGCCTCGGTTTTCACTGAAAATTCAGGTTGTAAAGCCGATTTCGTTTCATTATATGATCGAGCTTCTTTTGCATCTGGTGCTGTATCAAGAACTTCTATTGCTGTGTCGGAAATTGCTGATTTGCTCGTATCCTGAGAAGTCATATTATCATTGACAATCCCTGAGACCGGTTTGATTTCATCAGGCGATTCGTCTTGCTTTTCCTGCGATATTGTTTTTTTAACTAAAATTGCTTCAGGGATTCCTGACTTATCCATCTCCATTTCCATCGCAGATTTAGCGAGAAAGTTCAACGGCTTTTGTTCCTTTGCTGTGTCTTGATTTAAGGTGTGTGTTTCTGTATTGTTAATGTCCGGTGAGGTCAAATTTTTTTCAGCAGCTTCTGTTCTTACTACAGACTCAAGTTGTAAATCCGATTTTGTTTCATTGAAACGTTGTTCTTGTTTTTCACCCTCTAGTGTTCCTTCAACTTCAAGCGTCACTGGAATTGATTTAGAGTTTACTGGCTCATCAATATCAGCCGAAGTTACATTTTTTTTAGAAACCTTAACTTCGGTTTGGATTACAGATTCAGGTTGAAAATCCAATTTCACGTCATCGGAGGATCGATCTGGTTTTTCCTGTGTTTCCTTTTCTTCAACTTCTAACTTAGCTAGAATTGCTTCAGAGGTTTCTGAATTATTAATATCAGGCGAAGTAAAATCTTGTTTAGCAATTTCCAACTCTGTTTTCATTACAGATTCGAGTTTTAAAACCGATATTGCTTCATTAAAAGGTTGATCTTCTTTTTCGTGAGTTGCCACTTCTTCAATTTCCAACGTTGCTCGAATTGGTTCAGAGATTGTTCGTTTTTTAATATCAGTCGAAGTCAAAACTTCTTCAACCTCTGCCTTCACTGTAAATTCTGATTGTAAATCCAGTTTTACATCAACGGAGGATCGATCTGGTTTCTCTTGTGTTTCCGTTTCTTCAGCTTCTAACTTAGCTAGAATTGCTTCAGAGGTTTCTGAATTATTAATATTTGGCGGAGTTAAATCTTGTTTAGCAATTTCTATTTCCATCTTCATAGATTCGAGTTGTAAATCCGGCATTGTTTCATTTAAAGTTCGACTTTCCTTTTCACTAATTAACGTTCCTTCAACTTCTTGTTTCGCTGGAATTGTTGCGCAGGGTGTCGACTCATTAATGTCTGACGAAACAATTTCTGCCTCTATTTTCACTACAGATTCAAGTTGTAAATCTGGTTTCATTTTATTAGAAGATTGATTTTGTTTTTCGTGTGTTATCGTTTCTTCAACTTCTAACGTCGGAGGAATTGATTCGGAATTTACTGACTCGTTAATATCAGTCGAAGTTGAATCGTTTTTAGAAACTTCAATCTTGGCTGTCATTACAGATTGGGTTTGGAGATCCAGTTTCATATCATCGGAGAATTGATCTGATCCGTCCTGCGCCATCGTTTCTTCAATTTCTAGCTTAGGTAGAAACGCTTCAGATGTTAGTGAGTTATTAATATCCGGCGAAGTCAAATTTTGTGTGGCAATTTCTGCCTCTGTTTTCACTAGAGACTCAAGTTTTAAATCTGTTTTCGTTTCATTAGAAGATTGATCTAGTGCTATCGTTTCTTTAACTTCCAGCGTAACTGGAATTGATTCGGAATTTACTGACTCGTTGGTATTAGCTGAAGTTAACACTTTCTCAGAAACTTCAACCTCGGTTTTCCTTTCAGACTGACCTTGCAAATCCGAATTCACATCATCGGAAGATTGATTTGGATTTTCCTGGGCTGTCGCAGCCTCAACTTCTAGTTTAGGTAGAATCGCTTCAGAGGTTAGTGAGTTGTTAACGTTTGATGAAGGAAAATCTTGTTTAGCGACTTCCGTCTCTCTTTTCACTGTAGATTCGGTTTGTAAATCCGATATTTTATCATTGAAAGCTCGATCTTCTTTTTCATGAGTTACAGTTTCTTCAACTTCTAGTGCTGCGTGCGTTGCTGGCTCATTAACATCTGGCGAAACTATTTCCGCCTCTGCTTTTACTAGACATTGAAGTTGTAAATCTGTTTGCGTTTCATTAGAAGACTGATCTTGATTTTCGCGTGCTATCGTTTCTTCAATTTCTAGCGTCGCTGGAATTGGTTCGAAGTTTGCTGGCTCATTAGTATTAGTCGAAGTTAAATTTCTTTTAGAAACTTCAACCTCGGCTTTCATTACCGACTGAGGTTGTAAATCAAGTTTCACATTATCGGAGGATCGATCCGGTTCTTTTAGCTTAGCTAGAATATTTTTGGAGTTGACCGAGTTATTAATATCCGATGAAGTAAAATTTTTTTCAGCAACTTCCACATCTGCGATCACAGTAGATTCTGGTCGTATATCCGACACTGTTTCATTAAGAGGTCGATCTTCTTTTTCATGAGTTAAAGCTTCTTCAACTTCTAGTTTCACTGGCATTGCTTCGCAGGTTGCTGACCCGTTAATACCTGACGAAGCAATTTCTGCCTCTGTTTTCACTAGAGATTCAAGTTGTAAATCTGGATTCATTTCTTTAGAAGATCGATCTTGTTTTTGGTGTGTTATCGTTTCTTTAACTTCTAGCGTCGGAGGAATTGATTTGGAATTTATTGACTCGTTGGTATTAGTTGAAGTTAAATCTTTTTCAGAAACTTCAACCTTTTCCTTCTTTGCAGATTCCGATTGTAAATCCAATTTCACATCAATGGATGATAGATCTTGTTTTCTCTCTACTGTCGTTTGTTGAATTTCTAGTATTGTTGCAATTTCTTCGGAGATTGCAGATTTAGTAATATCTGGGGACATCACATTTCCTTCGGCGACCTGGGGTAAGTTCGATTTCGTTTTATCGAGCGATTGATTTTCTTCTACTGCTGTACATGCATTTAACACTATTTGTTCTTCAGAGTGAGCAGTGTCTAGAAGTTGACTCTCTTCATTGACACTACTTGTTTCTGTTTTTGAAGCAATAGCTTCGGCATTTGTTTGTTCAGATTCAACGCTTTTCTGTTCGATTTTAGGGGGTGGCTCCACAATTGGTATGTAGGTAACAATTTCGGCTACTTCATCTGGAGGCTTTAAAATTAAATTTTCAATTATATAATCCGTAGATATATCATCAAGTGCTGGTGGTGGCGGCAAATTTTTTAAATCAATTAACAACTCTCCTTGTAATGGGGTGTCAGTTGGCTCTTCTGATATAACCTCTAAATCATGAGCTGTTATTTCACCGGCACGTGTCTTGATCTCCGTCAATGCTAAGTCCGTTAATTCGTGTAATGTAGATAATTCCGTGGTAGTTAAAGTGGCTGGTTGATCAGCAGCTGGCACGGCTAGCATTGGCGCAAGGGCAACAGCCGCTAAAATTTCAATTACTGAAGGTGTACGTTCAGATGGATCAATAACCTCAACTTCACTGAAACCTAAACAACCTTCAGCGGGTATTTCAACGTCTTCAGTTTCACATTCTGAAAACACAAATGACATTTCGGGTTGGTTGATGCTTGAGACGTCAAACATATACATAGATATATCGGGCATTCGGATGAACGAAGTTGGCTACAAACGGGAAACCAATGCTATACTACTTAAGGGACATAAAGGTATCTAATGCTCTAGCGTAGCTAATTTTCAAAACTGCTTTGATGAATTTCTGTCGGTTCTTTTTTTTTTCTATATGAATTAAAAATTTGCTAAACTTGACCTACCTGTGGATGGTTTGCGTTCGAGTTCTGTATCAATAGTTTCCGGTTTACTAATTTCATCATTGATAGCTTCATTTTTGGGAGGAGCATCTACCACATGTTCATTTAGAGTATCGGTGTAAGTCTCGTCTTGTTCACTAGGTACAGCATTCAATACTACGCTGCTGCTTTCAATTAATTCATCCAAAACAGATTTGCTATTCTGTCCGCCAATTATATGTTTATTAAGCAAGCGATCATTAAGTGGATCAAGCTTTGTACTTAATAAACCCGAAGATGAATCATCGGTTTCTGAACCTAATTCCGATAAATCGCTTACTTCATCAGCAGCCTTATCACCAATTTGAGCGCGTACGTCTTCTTTAGGATTTGGTATGAGAATGCTGGCTGTCGTACCCGATCCACCTAATGATGAATGTTTCTTTTTAAAAAGCCAGTTATGTTCCCAAGTTCCTTCGCCCTTAGCACTCGAGGTAACAGAAACAAAATCTGAAAATAGAAAACGAAAAATAAAAAAAAAAAGTAAAAAAAAGACGTCCTTCAATAGTCCAACTCATACCATCCTCTTCGGACTCGGTAGGCACATTGGATAAATCAGGCAATGGCACCGTGTGACCAGCTAAATAATCACTCATTGTTGACTCTCGGCCGGCATCTAAAGACGATTCTGCAGGTTTATTAACTTGATTCTATAAAAAATAGCTTTTAATATTTTGCAATCTTTCCTCAATCTCTTACAACTTACATTCAATATCCTATCCATTTCGCTATAACTGCAATCGCTGCGTGGTTCTACCGAGCTGCCCGAAGAAGTGCTTTGATTTTCTATATTAAAATTTTGATCCATATCATCCGGTTGATTTTGAGATAAATCGGGTGTACTTTCCGAAATAATTCTATTATTCCCTTGAGTATCGACAATCTGAAAAGATGTCAACCAAAGAGTAACCTTGACTTTGAAAAGTGCAAAAAGGAGGAAAGGCAGAGGAAACGAGACATAGAGACAAAAAAAAAGAAGAGATTAAATCACAATATCTTGTGTGCAGACACTTGCTTAGCCTAGGTCACAAAAAGCTTTAACGCTTTTAATGAAACCAGCTGTAGGCGTTATTTCGTTAAGTGGCTTAGTTAACGAAACTTATTGGCGAGGCGCCAATAAATCTACGTCATTAGATTATTTAATTGCATTGGCTGGAAATTTAAGATGAGGTTGCAAACCCTATTGATTTTAGATTTTGAATCAAGTTCGCAAAAATAAAAAATTTTTAATAATTAATATGAAAATTTAATTAGTTTATATATGCTTTTAAAGATTTTCGAAAATTATATAAAAATTTTAAAAAGTGTATAAATTTTACATTTTTATTAATTTCTTCCATTTTAAGAAATTTCTCAAAATTTCTTTACATTTATTTAAAGAACTCTCTAGAAAAATTTCTATTAAGACTTTTTTTTAAAAATGTATTTTCAACAGTTTATTTCCTTTTTATATCCAATTAGTGTGGTTGAAGATATTAAACACAATTTATTTAAGTCTTTCTTTCTTTTATATTCAACGTCCAAACCGTTTAAAAGTTGAACGACAACTGAAATAATTTTCTTTGGAATTCCATTAATTTTCTGCAAAATTTCTATGGAAGGAAACCTTAAAAATTTTGAATGAAAATAATTAACGAAAGTGTTAAATAGGCGACAGACAATATATTTTATATGTGTTAGTGTGTCTTTCTAGTTAGTTATTTCCTCGAAACAAAGAAAGAGCCGGCAACCGGAAAATGTTTTGATAAATAAATTCTACAGGTGCACGCTTACAATTTATATATATGTTAGGTCAAGAAAATTTCTTTAAATAATCGAAAAAAATATTAGAAAATATTTATAGCGAATCTTATCGTTTATTAAATAAAAAAAGTATTTTACTATATATTATTTGAAACATATTTCTGAGAAATATATCATTAGAACAAAAAATAAAAAGAAAACGTTTGACATTTTTGTAACCATTAGCAAGGTATTGGAACTTTTATTATATTTGTTGTTTACCTTGTTAATATCTAGGTTTTTTGTTTTTATCTATAGAGATTTAACCGTTTATGTCCATCCGTCCATTCCTTTTATGATTGCTAATATTCTGATAGTTGGCTAAAATCTATTACGTTTACCTTTAAGGAATGGACAAAGATGGAATTTTGTCTTATTAGGTCACAATGGGAAAAAAACTTAATTGTAAGGTGGGCGTGGCAATGAAAGAACTTCCAATGTTTTTTTTCCAAATTTCAAGCTAATATCTTCATTTTTGAGCATAGGAAAATGTTTACCACAGACATTAGGTAGTTAAGCAGTCACACAGATGGCCCCGACGTACCGACGGGTACGTTTAGGTGGGTTCCGAATTTGGTACTGATCAAGAATATATAAATTTTATGTGAGTCCAGAAGCATCTTTCTTACTGTTACAAACATTTTCACAAAAATTAAATTTTAATATTCTATTATATCGAGTGGGCGGGCTCGATCCTTTCCATTTTTGCACAGAGGGTACGGGATAGCTAGCGCAATATTTTTTCCAATTCTATCTGCTATAGTTTACGAGTAACGAGCAAAAGTCGAATTTTTTTTTTGTCTCTTAGTTCACGTCGTATTGTGGGTGCGTTCTTGGACCGATTTGGCCTATTTTCAATATCAATCTGCGCGCGTCAGACGGACAGACGGACATGTTTAGATCGATTCTCCGAAGTTTCCTTTTGATAGTTACAAACCAAATTATAGAAAATGAAATGTACCTTTCACCTTCGGTGCTGGGTATAAAAAGAACACATCATAAATAATATGTTTCTTCAGAGAGTCACTTAAAAAACCTCTATCTTAAATTACATTTTTTCTCTTTGAGCAACATTTAAAGTAGCTCGCTTTCCATGAGCGAACGTGAAAACTTCGATTAGATCGAAGGTCTACTGCCGCTATAGATGCTTCTCCTAAACCCTCAATGTTACGAATAATTTTTGCACAGAGTCGAAGACTTGTCTTTTATCCGGATTAAAGATATTAATAAGCTTTTAAGGAAATAAGGAGAGATGAACTAATTTTTTCTCTATCTTTTCTTAGCCTCAACTGTGTTAGGTACTTACACCGATTATTGATATTAGTTTAACAGATCTGCTGCACGAGCTAGATCGAGTCTCCCGGCTAATATCTATTTCCTCTCTGACAGTTTCTATCGAAGAATTCTAAAGCAGAATTGCAACGCTTTGAAATAGTTCTAGATTTAATTATACTAAAGGGACTAGAGCTTTACTTTCTGTTTAACAAAGTTTTCATTACCTTCATTTTCAAAATATTTCATAGCTCTCATCGACTTTTATCAAAACATGGTTAAGAAATACTAGAGCATAGAAAATCAAAAATTGGCCGGTTCTGGTTTAACATTCATGTACGTATTAGAAAATATCTAATAAAACTAATAATAAAACTAAATAATCGTGCTTCACATTTTAGAAAGTTTTCCTGCAAATGCAAGAGAAGACCACGATCTCTTATCTTTGTATATACTCTTACGGATCTTATGCGTGTTTGTCCTGCATAAAGATTGCGGAAGACTCATGCTATTGAAAAAGAGGTTTGTTGAGAAAGGCTCTTAAAACAGAGGCACCTAAAACAAAGGCTCTTAAAACAAAGTTCAGCATTAGAATCATTATATCATTATTTTATTATATAATTATATTTATATTATATAGTTATATTTATAGGTCACTTTTAAATAAAAAATTTTACCTTGTTAAGCACCGCTGTGGCTAATAAATCCTGATAGATTTTTGGTTCGAAATAGTGTTCCGTACGATGACGATAACCATTTTTTAGCGTATGCCTAGCTGACGTTTTACTGGGTCTATCCAAGGCTACTTCGGATACGGCATGACCCATGGCCAGTGGTGGCATACTTATAGTTTCAGCTATAATTTTTTGTATCATCTGACGTAAACGAGCTTCGGAAACATCACCAAAATCTGCATTATTTTGATCGTAATTCCTTTTGGTTGTAATATCGTCATTTGATAAAATTGTACCATTTTGTTCGGTAGATTTGGGCGGAGATAAATCTGCAATATAGAAAAGGCACAAAAAAAATAGATTTAATTTTAATTTTAATTTTTTTTTCTTTTCTTCATTTCTAATAAAAGCACATGCTATCGAGAAGGTGAAGATGAGAACGTGACATGCTCCATATTATAATAGTTTTTTTTTCTTAGGTATTAATAATTCTTTAATTATTTTAAGTCCATGCTATTTTTACATACTTTACCTAATTTCAGGCGTAACACATGCTGCAAAAAAAACGCTAATGAGACTATTATTGCAAAAACGCCCGTAAGCAGGCCAACAAAAAAGTCCATAATTTTTCTTTATTTTCTTTTTCCAAAGATTGGCTCTTTTGGTGTCTCTTTCTAGCATTTAATACATCACATAACAATAGATAATAGTTGCATGCTTTATAATTATTATTATTATTGTTGTTGTTGCTATTATTATTTTAGCACATATACATGCGGTTTTATTTTTGTATTTTTACAAAATACTGTTTTCACACATGTCTCTCTTGCTTATTTATTGTTGTAAATTTCTTTTTCATCTTTTCCTTTTGTAAATTTTTTTTTTATTTATTTGTTTTTTTTTTTTTTTTGTTACTTTATGGTGTTAACCTATTGGAAATTAGTGACCGTTGTGCGGTATTTCATTTCACTTTCATTTGTACTATAGAAGTTAATATTAATTCATTGTTTCATATGGGACCTTGCCTTTTAAGTCTTTGATTATAATAGGAAGATAATTATTTTTGTATCTAGATTTGTTTAAAGAAATTAAGTTATCATTAAACATAGAGAAAAATGCTTAAATATGCCTTGAAAACTTTTATTCGAATATAGGATAAAATCGTATTTGTAATATAAATGCTTTGATATGTAGTAACTCCTTTAGAACCGACTATATCAGTTGCCAATACAGGCCTGTATTTACTGGTTTAGTTTGATCATGTAAGAATTGTTTTAGATAACAACAATATTGATTAGGCTTCTGTTTTAAAAAGCTTCCAACTTAAGTAAAACATAACCTTTCTTTTCTTTATTTCGCAAAAAAATAAAAGATTGAAAAATTCAAAGGGAAGAGCTGTGTTCGCCCAGATCAAATTGTGAAGGTTATGATGCGAATTTCATTTTATTAAAAAATAGGTCTGCGGGTAAACGTCATTCAATCAAGCCGTATAATTTTTATATAATAAGTTTTGAATAAGGGGAACTAACATGAAAAACAGCTTCCGTGAAATGCCTATGAGTGGATCACGAGCAATTTCAAAATGAATCCATAAAAATAACTTAAGATAACATAAGATTTTGTTGTGATTAATTTTTAGTTTTCTACGTTTGATTTTCCTGTGACTACACTTCAAAAGTCAACTCAAGATACTACTAACAGGTGTACAAATAAATTCGATCTATTTTTGGATAAAATTCGAATTTAATTAAAAAAAGACATGTTATGAGGTCTAATAATCGAAATATTCACTATCAGTGCCTATGGTCCTTTGCCACTTATCGGGTAGCTAGCGGATAACCTTACAATAGAAAACTCACGCTTTCAAAGCGGTATAATTGTCCAGCCTCTTTTCCACATTTTAACTGAACTACTGAACTGCTAATCTTCTAAATATGACTTAATCGATGTGAAAAATTGGTAATCGGAACGCTTTTCTTCATTAAGAATTGTTGTATAGGATCCATTTGTCGCGGTCCATAATTATTTGTTAAAGATAACTCTTTATTTTAGAGCGACTTAATGTGACCAGACGTCAACTCTTTCATTTTTCTTCTTTTCCCCTAAAGAATGATCTTTCTTTCTGTATCTTTCCCATTGTTTGTGCGATTGAACTTAAAATGGCTAAAGTTGATTTATATATTCTTGTGTAGCACACTCTTTTTGAGTTTCTTCCGAATTTACGAATAATAAACTTTGAATTTCTTCCCCAAACACGTTTCGAGTAGCTTCAGAGCAATCGACGTCTGTAAGACTATAATATTTTACATGATATCTAGCAAGTTACCTTTCAACTGATTCATATCTTGCTCCATTTTCAACTTAAGCCAACTTAATCGTTACAATAGCTTCAGTTGATCCTTTTTTTCAAAGACTGAATAACATGCTAAACCTTATTGAAATCGATGTCTTTACAGTTTGCTATATATACTAATCGACAGCTTGCAAACAACCGAAACTTATTATATCGTACAAATATAAATCTCTAAGTTATCTATAGGTAAAATTTGAAAGAGAAATGAACTCGTCAGGTATATTTTATGAGACAAACAAATTCAAAATACAGAATTTATTTTCACTTAATTACATTGTAATGCATCTTAGGATTTTTTAAATCGACTTCAAAACGAAGGTCAGTTCATATAGGTCAAGAGCGTAAACTGGTTGAACAGATTCAAGATGTAATTTTACATTACATTATACATTTTAGGATGGTGCTCTTGTATACATTTCTACGTATATCAAATGCAGTGATGTGTGGCATTTGTGTATACCTTCCCTCATTCTATGATGACAGCTAAGAAAATTAATTAATTATGTCACGTAATTTTTCCATATAAAATTTTGATTAACATGAAATGTGAAAGAAAATAAATTATTTCTTATAAATTATTTCATGTTAACAGAAAATTGAAATGAAAAAAAAAAATTATTTGAAGAAACGATAATATAACTAAGCTTTTTTTGCCTGACTTTATAATCAAGATTAAAGAAAAAAAAAAATAGCGTGAACATCTTAGTTCAAAATAAAACATAAACTAAGGAAAGTGTATAATTCGAAATTAGCTCCTAGACGGTACATAACATTTTCAGCTTCAAAGATTTTTCGTAGAAAAAACATTACTTTTTATATTAAATATTTTGCACGAAAAGCTTCCGGAACAAGTTGAAAAGACTTATGAAGGGAAAAACCATGACCTATATATAAGTTAATAATATTTTATTTTGTTTTTTTAGTTCAAAATTTTTTTATATCTTTACATAAGAGCTTGCAGAGAGAGATATTAGCATTTCCTAAAGTAATCAATCACTTTATGCTTTGTCCAAAATCTAAAAATTTATACAAGAATCTTTAAACGATATAAATAAAGTTTGTGTCAACGTATTGGAAAAAATAGTTTTGAAAATTAATATAAGCTGCTCTAATGTACTTAATCCATAGAATGATGATGAACAATTAATGACTTTAATGAAAGTCATGAAATCATTTTAGTTATCAAAATAAACGATTAAATTAAAGGAAAAGTAAATAGAAAAGTAAGGGGGTCTATTGAAATAATTTTTATGTCATGGCGTTCAAAATATTCGGGGAAATATATATATTTTTTTACTATTAATTCATAAAAAAAATTTAGATTTATTGAAAAACAATATCAAATGTTTGTAAATGTTAATATCCTATCAGGCTTACAGTAATAAAAACGAAAGGAAGACCTTATGGTAATTAAAAGGTTTATAAAGACTAAGGCAAATAGTATAGTATGTAGTATAGTATATATATTATATATTATACATTATATATTATATATTATATATTATATATCATGTATTATATATTATAGACTTTACCAAATATATGGAAAAAATATCTACTGTTGCTACAAAAATAATGATTAATTTATTAAAATGGAAAATTTCTCCTTTTTTGTATGCTATTTAAAGCATTACTCGTAACCTACCCCTACAAGGATCTTTTTAAATATTTAATTGATTTAAAACGTTATTCTCTCTCGAAAGGGCAAAAAGGAGAGACGCAAATGCATTAAAGAAGAGCGATGCTTATTTCATTACATTGGTTAAGTTTCTTGGTAAAACTATTGTCCAATTATTGCTTTTGGCTGATGATGCATGCTAGTGAAAATATGATGATAGAACTTAAAAGATATTTTTAACTTTTAAACTAACTGTGTAAGTTTCTTAGGTTAGTTCTGGCTCGAAAATCAGCATCAAATCCAATGTTGTTTACAAATAAAATTTTTTTTTACTCATATTAACCATTAGAGAACTAGCAGTTATCTCTAAGATATATATATCAGTAGATTAATCAATTTCAGAGGTGATGTATGCCAATATGGCATCCTTTGTTAGTATTATGACTCTCAGTATCATCTTAATTCATCATCAATTAGATTAGATTGGAAATGAGTCTGACCTGCTTATAATAGTTTAAATATGACTTAGTTTCGAAATACGATATGTTTTTATAATTGACTGACGACTTACAGAATAAATTGATATATAGGAAAGGCATGGATGCAATTAATAAAATCTAAACGCTGAGAATCGTTCTAATACAAGTATAGTTTCTCTTATTCGCTCTACATACGCTTGTGTATGTGTTGGTATTGCCCAACAAATACACGTTTTAAGACTTGATTTTATATAAGAATTTTATTCATCGAATAATAACAGTTATTAACCCTTTTATGGTTAAAGTGTACCTTCAATTACATATAAAAATTTATTTAAACTGAGTTTAATGATTTTTGAACTTTGTACTGCAAACCCCGCAATAAAGATAATAAACTTTCGGATTCATAGAAGGTTAAATAAATATAAAAAAAAAAAAAAAATATAAAAAAATAATTCATTCAAAGCGGGATATTTTTTAAAATTATAAACACATTTTCTAGACAATTAAAATGCAGAATAATTGTTAAATATTAAGAGTTTCGTCTAAAGGCACGACTAAAGGTCGAAGAGCAATAGTTCGAATATAGAGTGAGATGCGACGAGAGATTCTTTGTAAAGAGAGCGTAGTCGCGATGTTGAATATAAGTAGAAAAAAATTTTTTTTTTTGTTCCCATGAAAAAAGTGTAATAGATTTGTCAAAAGTTTCCTAAACGCAAAGAAATATTATCAGAGGAGATTTATTATACAGGGAGATTTCCTAAAGTGTATATGCTCGTTTTGGTTTTAGTGCAAAGGATAATCATCATAGTGCTGCAAATGCTTTGCTTAACAGAGTTGAATTGGAAAAGTTAGTTATTGTGCTAAAAGGTACATGTACTATAGACCACCCATCTTTGTTATACCTCGCACCGAAGAAATTCTTTTTGTTGGCAAGACCCGGAAGAAAGTTTCAAAGACCTCACAAAATATATATATTCTTGATTAGCATCAAATTTCTGTCCGTCTATCTATCTGTCCGTCTATCGATCTGTCCGTCTATCGATCGGTCCGTCTATCAATCGGCCCGTCTGTCTATCTGTCCATCTGTCCATCTGTCCCTCTATTGATCGGTCCGTCTCTCGATCGGCCCGTCTATCCATCTGCCCGTCTGTGTATATGTCCGTTTACCCATCTGTCTGTCTGTTCATCTGTCCGTCTGCCCATCTGGCCGTTTGTTCCTCTGTCCGCCTGTCCGCCTGTCCGTCTGCCCATCTGCCCATCTGCCCATCTGCCCATCTGCCCATCTGTCCATCTGCCCGTCTGTCCAACTGCGTGGTTCCCCGTCTTTAAAATGTCAGTGGTAAACATTCTCCTCGGCGCAAAAATGAACATAAATGCTTCAAATTTCATCGAAACATTTTTTGACATAACCACAGTGCAAACTAAACTGAGAACACCTTTGCTTTGTAGAGAAAAGACATTTGCGGTTTTTACTTATTACTAATAAACCATAGGGGACAAGTCTATCAAAATTTCTATATTTTTGTTGAGCTAATTATGCTCTAGTATCAGTAAAAAAATGTATTAGAAAACGCATGTATTCTTAAAAAGTAGCAAATACAGAATCGACTGTAGACGTATCCGCCCTTCTGCCTGTCCATCTGTCTGTCTGCTTTACTGTGTGATGTCTGCGATAACCATTTCCTAGGTTGCAGAAATTAAAATATCGAAATGAAATTTGTGGCAAAAACTTTGCAAGTTCTTTGATTCGCGAAATCGATCACAGGTATACCTCTATTTTTTCTCTGGATGTTTTTGTTCTTTGCTACAATAAAAATTTCGATGGCATTCCATAAAAATATAAAAAATTTGCCACCCCCTCCTATTAAAATTTAGTTATTTTTTAACCTTTTTTAAAGATAAAGGTGATGGGCATAGCCGAATATAATTTTTTTTTTTTGAAAATGAGGTAAGTCTACTTATCATAATTTTAAACTTATTGTATTGTCGAATATAATTTATTTTTTTTGAAAATGAGGTAAGTCTACTTATCATAATTTTAAACTTATTGTATTGTCGAATATAATTTATTTTTTTTGAAAATGAGGTAAGTCTACTTATCATAATTTTAAACTTATTGTATTGTCGAATATAATTTATTTTTTTTGAAAATGAGGTAAGTCTACTTATCATAATTTTAAACTTATTGTATTGTCGAATATAATTTATTTTTTTTGAAAATGAGGTAAGTCTACT
>KK351044.1:1040040-1078290 GCA_000671755.1 Glossina brevipalpis
CAAATCATCATTAAATTGTTTTTATGTTAACATCTGTAAAAACACCCTTACAATTAATTTATAGTTAAAACAATAATAAAAAAAAAACTAAAACGATGGGAATTACTCGTTGGAACCGGTTGATAATAATGACGTTAAAAATATTATAAAAATAAAACAATTGCTGTCACTTTTGTTTACTACAACTATAATAGAATGCGAACATGCGTTGATTGTTATTATGAAAGAGAAGAAAAAAAATGCGCATAATTTAATTTAAAACAAAAAAAATAAAAAAGAACAAAAAGTGCGTTTTTAAACTAAAATCATTTTTTCTTCTCCATACAAATATTTTTATGGACACTAGTGATTGTCACTTTATGGCTATAAGTTATTTATGTTTTTAGCCTTTACTGCTAGCAACAATGTTAGATTTTATATTTTCTTTATGATAAATATTTAGTTTAAATTAAACGTTAGTGCCGTTTTTTCAATTATTTTATTGCCTTAAGTATGCGTATGTTTTGACTTTTGCTTGTCATAAATGCTTTAATATTCATTTATTAAATGAATTCATTACAAGCATAAAATTGTTATTTAATTTCAGTTCCAAGTAATTTTTTCCACTGATTTTGTTAATTAGTTCTTATGTATATTCTTTATTTTTTTAACTTTAACTAACTAACGAACTCATTATGTCTTTTCATGGTGTTATTGATGCTTTTATGGTTGACGACGATTGACTTCTGATATTAAGAATTAATAATTTCACTTTATTTAGTTGTAGTCAAATGTAATAATTAAAGTATTGTTTCTTTTTTTTTTTTTTTAAATAATTTTCTTCATTTTAATTAAGTATCCAGTTGCTTAGTATTTTTGATTGTTTTTTTAACGCTTGCGGCCAGCGCGTGAAATCTTTTTTATTTTAGAGAATTTAAATGTTCTCGCTTTAATGTAGAATTAAGTATTTTTTAATCATTTTATTTTTATTTTTTTTCTTCTATATATTATTTACACTATTTATTTTATTTGATATAAACAAATTTTTTTTAAAATAATTTTTTGTTTCCCTGAACTAAGCAGATAGAAAAAAATTTCTTATCCGAATCATTTTTATATGATGACTGTACGTAAAAGCTTATGGTTCTTCAAATTTTCTATATCTATAATAAATACGATTTTTCTTAACGTTGTTTGCAAAAGGTGAGCATGACACAGTGTCTGAATTATTGGAATTTTCCGTGCTGATACGAAAGCAAGTTAAAGGAAAGTTTATCAAGGAAGATTTATTTATAAGTTATGGCTTAAGTAAGTTCAACTAGAAATCTTAACGTTTGTATGAATCCGAATAAATGACTCGGGTAGATTTTAAACTGAATACTCGAAGTAAATTTTAAAATTTTTTCCACTAAGATCGGCGATCAACTTTTTTCATAAATAAAAGTAATTTTCAATTTTTTTTTTTTTTTATTTACATTTGAAAATGCTTCTGGTCGGATTCGGACTATTTTCGAACTTAATGGGCTGGTATTAGTGCCAGCATAATATTTATTTAAGTCGAAATATGAACTGATGGTGAACTGATTGGTATAGAACTTTAGTTAAGAAAATCTTCAATCCTTTAAACGTATACCATTGGATCATTTAGATATCACTTAGCTCCTGTGTTATAAGTGATTTCGGATGTTAGATAAAAAAAAGAAATATGAGTGCCTTGATTAACCTTACGGCTTCCTTACTATGTCTGATTTCTTCTATTATAGGGCCATTATGCTATTGCTATAATATAAATTCTCCACGATTCAAAGGAATTCATCTTGATTTGAATATAAATTATAAGAGTCATTAAAAATCCCTTTACGTCGAAAACCACATGAATTTAGGAGTAAAATATAACAAATTATTATAAGAAGATTTCTTCGGTTTTCCCTCTTTACAAAGGAACTTTATTGCTTACGAATCAAGCGGCATAAGATATGATTTCAACATGGCTTAGCCAAACATTCCGATACATTTCTGGAGACCTGAACATCTTTGATCTTTAAGAGCTGCACGAGTAAACTGCACTTAAAATGCACTTAAAAGAAATTAGTTAAATGCACTTAAAAGAAATTATTTAAATGCATTTAATAGAAATTATTTAAATGCACTTAAAAGAAAAAATTTAAATGCACATAAAAGAAATACAACAAATAGAACAAAGGCAACAAAGGTATTGACAGAGACGCAGAGTTCCAACAATCTCACAAGAAAGGTAGTAGGAGACTAGAAAAAAAACGCTTATTATAATTTGCACTGTAAGATTGCCCCGGTGAACTATATATCTAAAGATGATTTAAGCTCAGGAATGGTTCAGACCATCTCCGTGTTTGAGTAAAATCACAATCAATTGATTGACTCGATTGTATTAACTAATTAATAATGAATTACTGATTAATTAACTTAAATTTTACTTAAAATCATGTTACGTCTGTTGCGAAACAATGCTAGAACCAGAAGTTTTTCGAATAAACCAATAAAAATATTTGTGATAAACTTTGAATTTGGTTTTGCAAACAAACTATGACACAAATCTTAAAGCTTGAGACTAAAATTTGTTTCGCGCTCATCTGATTCAATTTGGTGAACATTTTGGAAAATCTCTTGCATGTTTTTTTTGCTCAAATGTGGAAAGACTTTTATGAAATAGAGAGAATGTAGCTCGTTCGTATCTCGTAGAGAGAATGTAGCTAGATCGTTGACCAAATTGAATTCTATTTAATTAATAAATTTTTTTTTTCTCTTATAAGTATTTTGAGTTCGAATCTTGCTCCATTTTTGCTACGGATTTCGAATAAATGCTATATTGTGCAGTTAACAGAAAATGGAAGAGTCTATTAAAGGCTTTTTTTTTTTAATATTGGGTCAAGTGTTTTTCATGAAATATGAAAATATGAAATTTAGTTTATGAAATATGAAAACTAAAATTTTTTTTTTTTTTTATAATTAAATTAAGTTTCAAGCTTATTACATTTTTTATTGCGGAGAATGGAAGGACCTATTAAAAGCCTTTTTTTTAATATCGGATCAAGCTTAAGCTTAAATCAGTTTAAATAAATCGAATTCTAAGTTACTTTTATTTCTTTTGCTTTAAAGGGAAATTAAAAGTCTGTCTCCGACTAGACACGGAGGTTGTAAGTAAAGTTGTCCTTTTAATTCTACACTGCCTCTATTGCCATTTTTTTTTGTTCGCACTTAGTTTTATGAGGTAAATAATCTTAAATGATCTGGGGTTAATAACCGTTTTTTCTAAATAAAAACAATCTCTCGGTTTCTTCGGTATAAGAACAAGTTTTGTTATCTTACATCACTATTGCATGTTGTTTTTAGTTATACTGACAGTAAAATTTCAAATAATTGATTAATCGAGGAGCGAGCATTTCAAATAAAACGTCCAATAAATAACAACTGTTGCCGTTAAACGTTTTCCATGTGACAATGTCTTCTTTTAAAAGTGCAGATGGAATATTTTAAGAAGAATTTAATTCAGTACGTCACGTAAATGCTCTCGTTTTCCCGAACGGAATAACAACTCAAATGAGTAGAGTAAAGATTTCGAAATTATAAGAGATCTTAAAGCCTTTGCTTAGCATAATATTCACAAAAAATTATTTTTACCTTAACTTAAGTGTTTGTACGATAAACAAAAAGATTTTTGTCTCTTTTATCAGAATTCAATGTAATTTCAAATTAACTGATGAGAGTAAGATTTGATGAATTTAGTTAATAAAATACGATGTTAAGCGCTGATTGGTCATAAAAATTATTATAAGAAAAGGCTTTTATTTTGCATTTAAATAGAAATTTCTTAAGGAATATATTTTACTTTCTGTATCTCTCTCTCCCTCTCTCTCTCTCTCTCTTTCTCTGTCTCTCATTCCTTCACGAGTTCTATCTCTTTCTCTTCTTCTTATATATAACAAAAAGAACGGTTTGTTAATTAAGTTGCGTGAATTGTGTCATAATACCGACTCGATTGTTTGTTAAGTTCAAGTTTATTGAGATTTTTTGTTAAAATTTATTTACAAGAGCAATGTGGTGGAACAAACTTGTTGTGGTTAAAACGTGCATGATTATCATCAACCAAAAAGAAAGAAAAGATAAAAAAAAAAGAGTAAATCAATAAAAAAAGGAAAAAAAAACAAGTAAGAAAATTATCTTCATCTTAACGTGAATCTTAAATACTCCTTCTTTCAATCAAATATACGGAAAACTTTTTATATTTATCACCGCAGAATGGGAATGCAATCAGTTTGTCATTTTATTTGCAACATCCAGAAGGAAGCTTCAGAGACCCCACAAAGAATATGTATATTCTTGATCATCATTTAAACTTAAAATTAATTTCAACTTGGCCGTTTGTCCGTCTGTCCGTGTGTCTACCTGTCCGTATGTCCATCAGTCCTTATGTCCATCTGTCCATGTCACCATCTGTGTAATGCTTGCGAGAAGCCACAAAAATTCAGACATCAGCTTCAAATGTGGCGGAAACACTGCAAGTTCTTCCATGCAGGACTGTACAGATAATCGGCAAAATCAGCCAAAAGACACACCCCCAATACAAAGTGAACTGAAAACAAGTAAGAGAACTATATTCGACTGTGTCGTATCTTTTGGGTGTATCAAATTTTTTCTATTTTTATTAAGTCCTGTGGAAGTGTTTAAGGAGCACTGAGCGAAACATCCAGAAAACAGGCATGTTTCCTGGCTTATTTGATACTGTATCTTATTTTGTATTGTAGGCGTGGCCTGTGATCGATTTAGCCACGTTCTCAATAGCAATGTATGTGAGAGAACTTGCAAAATTTCTCCTAATTTTGTAGCCGATATCTTCATTTTTGCGGCCAAGAGAATATTTACCACACACATTATGCAGATAAACAGACAAATAGATGGACCGACCGACGGACAGACATGTTTAAATCGATTCTAAATTTGATGCCGATCAAGAATAAACATTTTTTGTGGGCTCTCTGAAGTTTCCCTCTGGGTGTTACAAACAAAATGATAAAATGAAATATATCCCTCACTTTCGGTGGTGGTTATAAAACAGAACCTGTAGAAAACGCGTAAATTTTGTCTACTCCTAATCAGTGTCAAATTCGGAACCTATCTAGATGTATCCGTGAGTCCGCATGTCCGTTTGTTTAGCTGCTTATCTGTCTAATGTCTGCGATAACGAATTTCCAGCTCGTAAAACTTAAGATATGTGGACGAAATATGGCCTACACGTTGGTATTGAAAATAGCTCAATTCGGTCATAGGCCACGCCTATATAATATAGAATAAACTGAAGACACCTCTGTTTTCTGGATGTTGTGTTTATTACTCTTATAAAAATTACACAATAAAAATTTCCACGGTATTCTCTAAAAAAAGAACAAATCTGCAACACCCAACTTTCCAAAAGTTTAGTTTCTTTTTAATTCTCTTTTTAGATGCTCGTGGACGATGGGTGAAAAAAATTCGGCACAGCTGAATGTAATTTCCTCACTTGTTATTTATTGCAAACAACGAATTACGGAATATCGGCAACATTCCGGTTTATTTTTGTAAAGATTGTTTACACGATTCTAATTAGTAGTTGCTCCACACGTTCTGCATGTAGTATTGGAAACGAACGCTTTAATAAGCTTCTTTTCTAAATTTCTTTTTTTTTTAATTTTTTAATTTTCAGCGGTCTGTAGATAAGGAAATTACGCCCATTTTCAAAGATGATCTATATTAAGAACATGTTTGCTTCTACTTTTTTGTTACATTTTTTTCTAAGGACAAAGGTTCGAACAAAACAGTTTTAATGGATAGAAAGGCAGGCAGTTAAAACATAATTAGGATCAGTAAATCTATACATCTTCACTTTTCTCTTTTGGAGGACTCCTCTCTTTTCTTTAGAAACGCAAGTAAATAATCTACTTATACTTCATTGAGCTTATTAAATTTTAGCTAAAACACCTTAGAAAACTTAACTTTATCTTATTATAATAATAATAATAATAATAACAAAGCACTTAAAAAATTTTTATTTTTCATGAGAGATAACGAAGTCATATATACACGTGCGTGCCTATTAAAAAAGAAAAAAGAAATTGCAATATATGCAATTTTTATGGCCACCAGCAAAGATTGGAACTACACAAAATCGTTTACGTCGCCTGTAGCATCTATATATATATTATTGGAGCGATTTAATAAATATTATCAAAAACACAACAATCGATTCTTAATCAAGGTGTACAAGGTGTGTCGTTTATAAATCTTCTGGTGAATTATTCTTATATCGCTTTTAGATCAAATTCTATAAGTACAAAACGTAACCAAAAAAAAAAAAATGGAAACTTGGCTATTATAAATTTTGGATTAATGCCAAAGATTAAAGAGTTTATTTAATAGATCCGAACAAAAAAAAATTTAAAAAAATAAATAAATAAAAATAAAATTAAACATTTAAAAACAAAACTGAAGCATAGTTAAGACAACTGGAAATTCCATTATCAATCATTATTTATTGATCGTAAATATTAGCGTGAAACTTGGCAACAAAGCCTGTAAATGTTGATATGTAAATTGGCAACAGAGCTTGTATATATGATATTTGTTTAAAGCGATGGGTATCCAAGATTCGTTCAAAGGGTAAGTTGACTTTTCTATTTGTTTTATTTTATTTCAAGTGAATTTTTGTTTTTTTTTTTTCTTTTCCTTTTTATTTTAATTTAATTGTTATGAGGTTGTTTCAAAAATACTGAATTCAATTAGGGAGAGATTGTTAGTTAATGCCAAATAGAAGTATGGATATAGGAGCATAATTTGAAAAGAGTTTATTAAATACATTAATATTAATCTTCTTTTTTTTTAACTACCAAACACATCGAATATATAAAACGTAAATACATTTTGAAAGTTCATGAATTTTAAAGCTTTCTTTCACATATTGTACATATGTAGGAATATTTAACAATTATATGTAGTTTTGATAAATTTTATTCCTAGGATTTAATTGCATTTTAACGTCGGTTTTCTTAGGAGATAAATACTCGAAAAAATTTAATAAGTTTTGTTTATTTCAACGATCAATTAGATTCGTTTAAAATCCCGGGCTTTAATATATGCAAAGATATCGTTAGTGTCTGCATATGTGCTTCGTATTCTTAAAGTAAATATTTTGAATTTTAAGTTTAGTGAAAACTTCGAGCCATTCATTTTTTGTCTAAGCATACAGTGCATGCAGTACAATCGAATTTGATATGAAAACTTTTAAAAGTCTTTCGTATTATCTAGATTTCAATCTTGGACTTGAATTGAAATAAATAATTGAATTTTGGTTAAATTTGTTCTACAAATTGTAACTTAGTCGCATATACTTTTAAATGAACTCGTTCCGAATTTAATATAAACACTTTTTTTTTTATTTAACAAACTTTATTTTTTTTTTAATTTTTATTTTTACATTTTTTTGTTTTTGTATTTTTATTTTATTTTTTATTTACTTAAAAAATTTTAATTTTATTTTTTTTTTTTTTAATTTTATTTAATTTCTTTTACTGATTCTATCTCCAAATTAATTCATTTTTATTTATCTCACGTTATCTTATATTTCACTTTCAATATTATTCGTATTAAACATGATTTTGTTTTTAAAAAATTTTTGCTTATATTTATAACGTTTTAAAGAAATGTGTTTACACGTTGGCGCGCGTCTGGCGACTGAATATAGTCTATTGACTATATTTGATAAATTTAAAAAAAAAAGCAAACTTTTTAATGTACGTACACAATTGCATGAGTGTGTGTGTGTGTGTGTGTGTTTAAGCACATACATGTTTTTATTTATTCATTATTTTTATTATTTTTTTTTTTAATATTTTCAAAGTAGAAAAAAAAACTGCAAAAGATTTTTTGCTACATGAGAGTGATATCGTTATAACTTCATTTTATATCAGTGTGTGTTTGTTGGTGTATGAGTGTGTCATCTTTTTGCTTGCCTAAGTATAAGTGTTGAGCTAAGTGGACAAGTGTTAGTTATTTTGTGTTCATTTCTAATTTTTCGCTTTTTCGTTTGTGTGACATTAACGCGTTACTTGTTTGCAGATATGGTTCATTTGAGTTATTACTTTCTTGTTACTGTTATTGTTGTTGTTGTTATTGTTCGTAGCCGGTGTATTAATTGTTACATTTTATTTATTACAAACTTGACCATTAATTACCTTATAAAGTCTTGTTAATTATCATTAATTTTTTTCTTCTTTTAAAACATGAAAATAATTATTAATTAGAAAAGAGAAGATTTTTCTTCTCTTTTAACTCTTTATGATTATATTGAATGAGATGGAAAACATAAAGAAAGGAAAGATGTGTGTGTGTGTGTGGGTTTTTTACTCCAGCTTTACAATTAGCATAATTATACTCTCGCAAGTGTTGTAGTAAATAATAACTTTGTCATCTAACGTTTAATGCTCATTAATGAATGAATTAGCGAAAGTCTCTAATCTCTCTGTAACCGCCTATTTCTTAACTTTTAACCTGATTACGGAAGGATTTTTATATTAATTTTATTTATAATTTCCTTTAAGGAATACTATTGAAAAGATTAATTAAATAAACATAAGCGACGGATGGCAAAGTATTGAAATTGAAATTTGTTTAAAAATTTGATTAAGAAGTTTTCCTTTCTTAATGACTAGCAATACAAACGATTTAAGCAGGCATAGTTACATACCTATTACACAAAAAAATATTTAAAATATTTTTATAAATTTCGTAATAGTTAACGATAATCGAAGCATGTTTTGAAATAAACATTTTAAGTTCCATAAAGTGTGAGATTTTATGATGTTTTAAAGCGTAACGTTACCTTAGGTTAGCTACTTTAGGAGCTAATTTCTTGAATTTATTCACTAATAAGTAATCAATTTATTGAAAAAGATTTTGTAGACATGTTGATTCGGATGTTTTGTGGAGTTTCTAAAAAATTTTTGAAAATAATTTTTTCAAAAACAAAACAACAACTCTTGAAGAAATTAATTTCTTTTTTCTGACTTTTCCTTGGTTGTACTCCGAAAGGCTGTAATTTTCTTTATATAAAATAATTTTTGAAATATTTTTTAAGATCCCAGGGAAGAGCTTCGTTTATTGTCTAAATATTTACATAAAAAAAATTTCGATATTAAGGATCCTTTTTTTTTTTTTAAATTATCTCTTAAAAATTGCTATAAATTCGTTTAATTAATCAAAAAATTTAATAGGCTCCAATGAAAATATTATTACGAAACTACATTTGAAATTTGAGACCAACTCCAAGTTGAATGCTCGAGAAAGATTTTAAAACACGGCTCTTGTTGTACAAAAGCAGCTTTCAATAATCACTTTCTCGTGCTAAATCGGTCTTTCGATTCACATAAAACTTCTTGAATATTAAAAAAACCATTTAAGATAGCAAAAAAATTTCTTAAAAAATATCATAAATTAACATTTCTTTTCTCTGCTCATTATTATTTTGTCTGGTTATTCACAATTTACCACCTGTGCTTTTTTATATTCATATTTCTTACCTGCTCTACTTTACACTGATTTGCTTTTTGCTTAACGTTAATATTACCTATAGGGTATAAATATTTAATTATGAATACAATCATTAAAGAAGAAAAGACATTATAAGCGAAGACCAATCTAGAAGAATTCAAAAAGCATTACCTGTGTGCATGATTAAGGTAATATTTATATCCGTATTTTATTTATGTTACATTTATTTTGTTTAATCTATTCGGCGAACACAGAAATATGTTTTAGAGATCTCGTAACATATACTCAAGTGCTCGTCGTTTTAAAAACGTCTACTCGTGCCAGTCATTCTAAAAACTGATACTCGTGATAGTCATTTCTAAAACGGCTACCTGTGCTAGTCATTTTAAAAAGAGCTACTCATCCCTATGATTCAAAAATGGCTACTAGTGCTAGTCATTTCAAAAACGGCGATTTCAAAAACAGTTAGCCGCCCTAGCCATTTCAAAAACATTACTCGTGCTAGTCATATCAAAAAGATCTGCTCGTGCTTGTCATTTCAAAAGCAGCTACGCGTGCTAGTCATTTCAAAAACAGCTATTGGTGTAACACATGAGGACGACGCTAAGGCGGATAAGCATTTGGAATATATTACGCAGCAGAGTATATACGACATCAAAAGCTAGTTTTTTGTGATCGATGGTGTACAATAGCAGCTTGCTCCAAAGGCAAGATTTACAATATTTTTAAAAAGCGATGTGCCTTTAACTTCTTTGATATCTCAGATATCCAATCAGATTATATATAAATGTTTGAGATCTCAGATATCCGATCAGATTACAAATATGAACATTTGAGATCTCAGATATCCGATCAGTTTTTATATGAACGTTTGAAATCTCAGATATCCGATCAGATTATATATAAACTGAAACTTGCTATTAGAAGTGTGTTTAAAGATTGCACAGGCGCAAATCTTTTTAGTTTGATTAAAAAATTCAGAGTCGATTAAAAATGTACGTTTCTCTGTTTATCGTATATTCTTTAAATTTCTCGAAGCTGCCTTAGCATGCTTTGTCGAATTAATAGCGCAAATCAAACTTCTAAATGTTTGAAATGGGTATGCTTATTACAAGAAAGAAAAAAAGAAAATGGAAAATTATATTTTTATCAATAAAATTAAACCTATGATCGAATAAAACAAAATATTAAGCTGAAAAATAAAGAAAACATTAGACCCCGATATAATGAAGTTAATGAATATGAGTTGAATGAATGAAAAAAACAACTTTAAAGTTATATAATTACAGTTGATCAAAGTCATCCTTTAAATACCCTAAACTTTTGTCACATTTTTTTTCATTGTAGAACTTTATATAGAGAGTTGATCGTAAGAATCGTGCGTTCAATTTGGTTTTCAATAGTATTCGCTCTTCGGCAAAGGCTTGTTAATATGTAAATAAGATAGCATTATTTGGTTTGACTTAAGAAAGCGTTACCCATTGACTTAAAAGTGTGATCATAAACAATTATTAAAAGTTTTATTAGGTCTTGGCAGCTATTGCGAATAAAGTTCAATTATAGTAATATTGGATGAAAGATAACCATTGGAAAAGTTTGACGTATTAATACCAATTCATTAAGAAATTTATGGTTGGTTACCTTATAAGGCAGAAAAGATCTTGAGGGAAAAAGCTTCATGACCTACTAGTGAACTGAATGAAAGGAATGAAAAAAGGATTATTAAAAGTTATGTTGCGAGAAAGGCTCGATTATATTTATATTGGACGAAAGATAACGATGCGTACGGCATTCATACCAACTCTTTAAACGACTTATGTTTACTTTCTAAAGCAAAATTTCAGATCTTGAGATAAAAAGCTTCAAGACCTACCTATAATTTTTTGTTGTCTTTAACAAAAGTAGAGCTTTATTGGGTGGCTTTTTTTGAATTTTTGTAATTTTTTGCGGAGATCATTATACAGCAAGTAATAAATGAAAAATTTTGAAAAATTTCTTTTCTGCTGCTTCTTTTTTCCTCTTCTTCTTGTCTTTTCATTTAAAAAACTTCTTAACTTAAATTTCTCATTTGCTTCATCGAGCTATAAACTACTTTTTATATCCAGATATCCAGATTGATATTGAGTTTATTAAACGTATAGCGCAATCGATCATAGAAATCGTAACGTAGTCAACTAAACATTTCTTCAGTAACGCCCTGATGATTATCATCAGCCCTTGGAGTAGAGGATTTTATTTCTTTATATGTTACATTATTAAGTAAATAATATACTTTTCTTTTGTATTGCGTATAAAAAAATTTTACTAAAACTTCATTACATTTGTCTGAGATAACTTGATAACTTAGTATTAACTAAACACTTGAGTTCTTTATAAATGAATTTTATCTTAACAATTTTTTTTTTTTTTTTTTTTGTTAAAAATTGATAAGAGTTTTAGTTAAGTTATTAAATAAGTGGTTAAATACGAAGAATAAAAAACGTGTTCCGAAAAATAAATCAAAAATAAGTCAAAAAAAAAAAGAAAAGAAAAACGAAAAGAATTTGTTACGGAAGGTCACACTTATATGAGCACGCAAAAGAAATTCTTTGTATATATAAATATTTTTTGTTTTTTAATATGTGAGAGTATATATAGTAACTGATACTATTTTTCCTATATATGCATAAAAGTTATTTATTTATTTTTTTTTTATATTATTATTGTCTCTAATTTAATCATTAAAGTGTGACATGAAAAAAAATTCTTTTTTATTTCAATAGGTTTCAAGCTAAATTAATAGAAAAATTCCCGATAAGTAACGAACGGTATCAAAATTGTTAGCTAACAAGCAAGTTATATAACTGACAAGAGATAATAGAAAAATTCTAACACAAAATTAATAGTTTATCTTTGTGTGCATAATAAATGCTTAAGAGCATATTGTTAACAACAACAGCAAAGAAAACAATAAAACTAAATAAAATAAAAATAAACTGACTCTATATAGTTACTGTAGACCACAAAAAGGTAGCTAATAATACAAATAAGAATTAGTTTAGTTTTTTTAGCCCTTTTTCATTTGTTTACATTTATCATTACACTTTTGCATTATCACTCACCGCCTTCTTGCAATAAAATTCGTTGATTTAAAGCCTTTTCCGTATTTAGAAAAATCTCACTCAACGCTAAGTGATATTTATCGAAAACTTGCAAATCTGCAATACCAGCACATATGAGTGAATAAATAATGTCAAAACAACTTTAGAAACAAAAAAAAAAAAAAAAACATTTACGAAAAAGCTTTTTCAAATTGTAAACATTTGCCGAAAGCTGTGTTTAATGATGAGAATTAAAACTTTGCGAACTTTTTAAAGTAAACGTTATTTTTTTTTAAATTAAAATTTTTATGAAAAAAAAAAAAACAATCAAAGTTATTTGAGGTTGTGACTGAATCTTTTATATCCACCAACTTGATAAGATCAAGAAAAGAAAAGAAAAAAAGGAATAAAATGTCATTACTTTATAAAATACATGTGGCCTTGTTACCGAAAGAAAACCTACAAAATATACCTAAAAATTTTCATTATAATATCTATCTGTTGTAGTTTTTGAGAAATGAGAAAAACAACTCAGTTTGTATTGCTTTTGAGAACAAATATGTAGGCGTCTCCTTTTGCAAACCCCTTTTTACATTTTTAATATCAACTTGCGTGAATGAAGTTCGAAATTTTTTTGCTAAGTACGAAATTGATTTCTTAACTTTTGTGACCGAAAAAATATTTACCTTAGACGCACATATAGACAGATTCATGAGCGTGTGTACATAGAATGATTCGGAGAAATATATAATTTATAGGATGTCTGATGTTTCCTCCGGAACAAAGAGCTTCACAAATTAAATATATCATGAACCTCTTACATCGATTTGGCTAATTTTCAAAAATACTCTGGATCCAAGAATTTCTAACACGTTTGTCATATTTGAAGCTGATATCCTAATTTTTGCTACCAAAGGAATGTTTAGTATTGACGGACATATAGATGGACTCAAGAGGATATATGTGCATAGAATGATTCAGAGATATATATACTTTGCAGGATATATGATGCTTCCTTATAGTTGCACTTCACAAATTGAATATACTTCAATCTTTTCCATCAACTTGGGTAGGTTTCTACCGACAAGAAATTCCAATGTGTTCGCCAAAATGGGAACTGATATCTTAATTTTTGTGAGCGAAAGAATGTTTGGTATTGACGGACATATAGACAGATTCAAGGGGATATATGTCTAGAATGATTTAGAATATATATACTTTATAGGATGTCTAATGCTTCTACTTCACAAGTTAAATACACACACCTCCAACTTTTTTCACCAATTTGGTTAGATTTCAATTCTATACTACCTAAAAGTTTCAACGTGTTTACAAAATCTGGAACTGATATTGGAAATTGCATGTTCGAAAAAATTTTTAGCACAGACAGACAAAGAAATAGGCCGGCAGACATGTCTGCTTTCATTCAGTATATGATATTCATGATGGCTGTATATAGTTAATAGGGTTTCGTAACCTTCGTTCTTCTGGTTGTCAATCTTTTGACAAAACCCAAGAAAAATCACTCTTCACTGGTGGGTATAAAAATATTCATTTAAAATTTTTTTTTTTCAAATCGTCAAATTTTTATTAAATCTTGGTTTTCATACCCACTCTTAGAGATATGTTAAGTATAAGTTAATATGGACTTAATTGGACTTGGGCGAAAATCCTTTTTCTAAACCCACTACTACCACTAATTAATTCTTGGATCCATAATAATTTAGTTATGCTAATTTTCTCATGTCACGGAACTCCTTAATAGGGTCAGTATAAATAAAGCTTCTTGAGAAAGAAGAGACTTCATCCGACATACCCCTTTCCTATAGAAACTTTCCTTTTGAGATGTCATCTTTCCTGATATACCAATATGATTAACGGAATCTATTCATCGATTCATTGACGGTTTATCTGCTGATCTATTTATATTACGAGTAAGAGTTTAACACTCCGTCTAAAGAATGCTCGTGTATTCATTCTCTTTATTTTAATCTTCATTAGTTTGTGTAACCAAAATTGATTAAAATCTAAAATCTAATCCCGAAAGTTATCGTTAAGTTATCAGTCTGGCTACTCTGTATTACTCTTCCGATATTTTACAATATATAGGTGAAACGTAAGAAGTAGAATTATACCCTTGTTATGTTAATCAATTCGCTTAGAAACGAAAAGCTACTCTTTAAGCAGTGTATGTTAGTATTAAAGATCAATTATATATAGATTAATAATATTCTTCTTCTTATTCTTTTCTTTTTTTATTAATTACCAATCATTCAGGGAATGTCCCTTGTTTGTGTCAGAAAGAAGTGAAAAAAGATAAGAGTGGGAGGTGAAGGATTAAAAATCATATGTCAACATGTCGCCTAGATCAGTGCTATCATTAATTTTTGGCAAAATTCATTTTTCTTAATTTCGAAAACGAGTAAACCGTTGGTGAATATGAAAATATTCAGTCTAAACCGTATTTAAATTTTATTTTGTTCTAAACTATTATTTGTTCTAAAAATATAATATTTCTATTACAGAATATTTTTTTGTTTTTAATTTACTTACAATTTTCACTTTTCGATAATTGATTTACTGAAATCGTATCTAAATTTCCACCTAACAGTTTGCTAACAATCTCTTCTACGTATTCACGTATTTTTAATTTTTGTTCGGTCGTTATTATTGTAGAATTGGCACCAACTTGACTAACGCTGTCAAAATCTATAAAGTAAATGATAAAAAAAAAAAAGAAATATTTTAAAAAATTTTTTTTTTTAATAATAAACTCATATACATACTTATTGTATTATCGTTGCACTCATTGATCGGTATAAATATTTCGCTACGCGCTCTTAAGGGATAAACTAATTTATCTTCATTAAAAGAGAATTGTTCAGCTACCCATGACGAGGTTTGAGCCATAGATTCTTTAGATGTTTGGCATAATTCGCATTCCCATAAAGCTGCTTTCGGTAGCCAGTTGGCACATTTGAAACTTCGGCAAGTGTACTTTAGACAAAGCCAACATTTTACAAAACTATAAAGTAAAATTTGCAGATTTTTTAAAAATAATTTTATTTTCTTTTAATTTTTTTTTTTCTATATATCTTTTCTTTCATATATTCAATAATTTCACTGTTATTAAAAGAAAATTTCTCTTAAAATTTATTCAACTTACTTTTTCGTATCTTCTGGATTTATTTCTGTGCAACAGACATTGCAAAAATGTCTTTCATCTAACGATTTCTTTCGATTTCTTTCATTCAATTTACTGCAAAAAAAAAGAAGAGAAAAAAATAAAATTGTAATTGATTTCATGTCTTCAAATGGAGTATTTTCCTCAACGAAATATTAAATCGAAATTAAAATACATTAAAGGAAAATTTAAAAAAAATATAAGAATTTTTCTGAACTCTATCTCTTATGTTGATTATTATTCTTCTCTAAAGAAGTTTTCAATTTGTGCTAAACTAAAAAATTCATAAATGTTATCACATTTTGCTTTTACCAAAAGATGTAAAATATTTGTTTGCTGATGAAATCGAAATTAAATTTTTATATAATACGACACATTGAATGAGTTCTCACTATTTCCCGTAAGAAAATTTTGCAAAAAAAAAAAAACACACTTCTTTCTTCACGTGAAAGTTCTATCATTCCACTTTACGCAAAAATTATGCTTTATATCACTAAAGTGCTAACGATAAAAATTTTTAGAAATTTGTATCAAGCTCAACGGCAAAAAAAGGACGAGTACCGAGAGCTTTACCTTTCCTGCTTAATTCGCTGGGTAGTGGTATTGAAAGAAGACATATGATGAACAATGAATGACCGCTACGATATGTAAAGCATATATATATAATCATGGTGCAAACTAGACGCAGTCCATTAACATGGACTTTAGAGCTGAGGGTGTATTACGGTTTGCTCTAACCCCCAAATGGAACAGATATTAGGGCTAAGAATATTTGATGAAGTTGGATCAAAAAACCAACGCAATGTATCAAAAGTCATTACATCGTAACTATTTAGCAGAACGAAATTCGATCTCATATAGTAAAATATGCCTGGAAGTGGCATAAATGGCACTAAGTTGGCATGTGCTACCTCCAATTTGTTATTAGGAGACATTACTCCTTCTGACTAGCGCTAATCACAATCGATTACTTCTCCTCTCGTAATTAAGTCAAAAAACCGATGCAATATGTCGAAAGTCATTATATCGTAAGTTTTTAGTCCAACGCAATTCGGTTTCATATAGCAAAATTTGTCCAAGAGTGGCATTGAGGTGGCAACTGATACCTCTACTGTGTTATTATTTTGATTAGCGCTAGTTACAAACAATTACTGATCGTCTTGTAATTGAATCCAAAAACCGATGCATTGTATCAAAAGTCATTATATCGTAAGTTTCTAGCACAACGGAATTTGACCCTATGGCATTAGTTGCATTAAGCTGGTATGTGCTACTTCCTTGTTGTTACTAGGAGGCATTACTCCTTCCGATTAACTTTAATCACCAATCGATTACTTATCGTCCGGTAGAGTTTTCTTAGCCTCAAAAGGCCAATTGCTTTTTCCTTACGATATTTACATTTTCTCTAAAAGATGAGAGATGTTTTTGAAATTATATATATTAGTTTGGGGAAAAAGAAATCCATTATATTTCGGTAGATGGCTACATTGGTAGATTTCTCGTAAAGTATCGATCAAACAATTTCAGATTTATGCTCGTTGGAAAGGTGACATTTCGCAGTAAAAAAAATTCTTTTGTTGTTTTTTGTTTGGTGCATTCAGTTGTGAGTTACAGCGTGTTAAAAATGGAAGTGAACAAAGAGAAAATTCGGTACATTTTACAGTTTTTCTTTGACAAAGATGAAAAGGCAAGCCAGGCGGCCACAATTGTGAATGGTGTTTATGGTTCCGATACTGTAACAGCCAATTATGTGCAATTTTGGTTTCGTAGATTCCGTTCAGGAATTTTTGATGTTAAAGATGCACCTCGCACAGGTAGGCCGGTCGTCGAAAATGTCGATAAAATCGGAGAAATGATCGAGGTTGACCGGCATGTTAGCAGTCGTAACATCGCCCAGGAGCTAGAAATCGACCATAAAACAGTTTTAAACCATTTACACAAAGCTGGATTCAAAAAGAAGCTCGATTTTTGGGTGCCACACCAATTAACAGAAAAAAACCTGATGGATCGAATTTCCATCTGCGAAGCCTTGGCCAAACGGAATGAGATAGACTCATTTCTTAAATGGATGGTGACTGGAGATGAGAAATGGATCACATACGACAACCCTGTGCGAAAACGATCGTGGTCAAAGAGCGGTGAAGCACCTCAAACGGTAGTCAAACCAGGACTAACGGCCAGGAAGGTTTTGCTATGCATTTGGTGGGACTGGAAGGGGATTATTTATTACGAGTTGCTTCCATATGGCCAAACGCTAAATTCTGATCTCTACTGTCAACAACTGGACCGTTTGAAGATAGCGATTGACCAGAAACGGGCAGAATTGGCCAACAGGAGAGGTGTCGTGTTCCACCAGGACTAGGCTAGGCCACACACAGTGACTCGCCAGAAACTTCGGGAGCTTGGTTGGGAAGTTTTAATGCATCCGCCATACAGTCCGGACTTGGCACCAAGCGATTATCATCTTTTTCTTGCATTGCAAAATTTCTTTAATGATAAAAAATTGGAATCTAGGGAGGATTGTGAAAATCGACTACTAGAGTTTTTTGCAAATAGAGACCAGGACTTCTATGAGAGAGGCATTTTGAAGTTACCTTTAAAATGGCAACAAATCATACAACAAAAGGGTGCATATTTGACCCAAATCGGACAATCCGAAGCATGTTAAATAAAGTCCTGAAGTTCATATAAAAATAATCGATTTCTTTTTCCCCAAACTAAAATATTTTGTATTGAGTTTGGTTCTAGAACTTATAAATATTAAATAATTTCTCAAATTTAATTTTAATATTAATATTGGAGGACATTTTTAAATATATATAAACGTTTTTATCAATGACATCGCTAGTGTCACTGCCATCGAATTAATTATGGTTTTAACGACAGATTTGCTATTTAAGTTGTCTGCCACCAATAACAAAACCACTGCCCACTAATGCGTCATTATGGTTTGACTATAAGATATAGATGTTTTTTTTATATTTTGTTTTTTACATATTAATTGAATATTTTATCTTTTCCAAGAGAAAACTGTTAGTTTTGTAGTCACCACCGAAGAAAGGGGGTGTATTCATTTTATCGTTTTATTTGCAACAGCCAGAAGGAAGCTTCAAAGATCCCACAAAGTATATATACACTTGATCAGCATCAAATTTAGCAGTAATTCAAGCGTGTTCATCTATCCATCGATCCATCTCTCCCTTTGTCCATCTGTGCATGTGTCCATCTGTGCATGTGTCCATCTGTGCTTGTGTCCATCTGTGCGTATGTCCGTCTGTGCGTATGTCCATCTGTGCTTGCGTCGATCTGTCCGTGTGTCCATCTGTCCATGCGTCCATCTGTCCGTGCGTCCATCTATCCGTGCGTTATCCATCTACGCGTGTGTAATAGAAACATTAGGAATTTGATATCTTCTTGAAAAAGTTTAAAACGTCAAGGCATAAATCTTAAAGACATTATAAAGCATGTAAGTACTTGATCCGTATCAAGCTTGCAACCTATCAATACGTATTCGTCTGTCCGCTTGTCCATCAATTTCTCTTCTTATGCGAAAGTACCAAGATATCTGAATCAAATTTAGCTAAAATATTGAAAATTCTTGCACATACGGTAGTATTGCAAATAATACTAACTTTTTCTCTTTTTTGATCTTTGGCTGACTACTTATAGACTACACAATAAAAATTTCCACGGTATACCATAGAAAGAGAAAAAATTGGCCACGCCCAACTATTAGAATTTATATTTTTTTTTACCTTTTTTTTAAATAAATCTGATAGGTATAAAAGATTCGACATAGTCGAATATAATTTTCTTACCTGAATTTTCTTCTTTTTTTTTTTGTTTTGTTTTATTAAAATCTTTAAAAGCAATTTTTTAGTAACTAACTATTCTAACATTTTAGTGTTGCACCATTGCTTTGCATAAGAATATCAACTGGTTAGTAATTGCAATTGTCCCACTTTGGTTATTCACGAGGAACTGGTTTGCGTTTTCAATGACAAGAAATCAACAGCCTTGACATTGTGCATACATTTTATGAAGAATAATAAATAAGAAAAATAGAAAAGAAGTTCTATACGTCTTGTGTCGAATTTTTTAATGTCTACTACTAGCTTGTGTATAGTAAGTTTATTACAAGATCAGGAAATTTTTTCGGTCGATGCCAACAGTAGGCACATCGCGTACATTTTAAATCATATTTTCAAACTTTTTGCCAACACCTTATAGATAATTGTGTAAATTAAAAGATTTTTACGTATTTTGTACTTTATTTAGTTTACAAAAATCGTGTTGAAAAAATAACAGATTTCGATTAGTTGTCATGACAACAACAAAAAAATTGAAAAGCGTGATATGACCTAACCTCAAAAGAAGACAAATCAAAACATTATAGACGAGCAAACCCAATCTTTAAATAACTTATATCACTTCATCTATGATAATCGAAATTGAAGAACTTAATTGAATTGATGGACTGGTATACTGATAATAAGACAGACGAACAGATAGACTGACATGCTTAAATCGATTCTAAATTTCATGTGGACCAAGAGTATATACATTTTGTGGGGTCTCTAAAGCTTCCTTTTGTCTGTTGCAAACAAAATGACATAATTAAAAAAATTCCCATCTTTCAATGGTGGGCATAGTAGCATGAAGAGCATGCTTCAAGAAAATGCTCCTTATAACATCTGTTAATTGATTAGAAGGGCAGTATTAAAATAATAATTCAAATGTTGTAGCTCACTACACAATAAAATTTTAAAGAATATTTATATAATTATTATTGTTTTTTTAAATTCTTGTAAATATTTTCTTTTTCAATCGTTTTCGTAGCCTGAGATAGCTTTTAACCTAAATGAGTTTAAAAAGATTTTTTTTTTTTTCAAATTAAACTTCAAATCTTAATTTTTATTTAATTTAATTTTAAATCTATTGTTGGTTGTTGGAGAGTTTTGGTGGAAAATTTTTGTTTTTTTTTTGTTTTCTTTTCTCCTAACACACAACAACTTTCATTAATTTTTCCCAACATAACATCTGGTCAAGTCAGATTTGCGTTTTGATTTTAATTTTCAGCATTACAAGCTGCGGCTTCCTCGGTACTTTTTCACAGCAGCTTCACGAAAACCATGCACTGTATGTTGGTTTATATTGCATTGCTTACGAAAATGTATGCATAACTAACTGGTTGATGGTGGCTTGTTGTAATGATATAAGAAAAGTTTTGCGTGGCTTTGTCTTCAGCAGGGAGGAGAGAGCAATAAACGAACGGCCAACTTTTAACGCTAACGTTACCATAATCACACTACAACAGCAGTTGGAATGAGAAAAAAAAAATGCGGAAGTTTTTCTTGCTTGTGCATTAAATATTTTTTTTTTACATTTTATTACAAAATTTTTACTTTTTTATATCTAAAAAAAATAATAAAAAAAAGGATAACAATATATCACATAATTTATTTAAAACTATAAAAAAAAATCTTAAAATATTTTGTTTATATTGGAGACTTTTTTTTTAAATTTTCAAAAAAAAAGAAAAACATTTTCATTGCATTCTCTAACAATAAAAGGAAAACATTTTTAAAAGTTCATTGTAATCATAATAAACAAATATAAAAATAAATATTTTATAAGAAAAAAAAAAAAAATTTTTTTTGACAATTTTTACTATATTTGTGAGGAAAAAGACTTTTGTTTTCGTACTCAATGCATTTTGCATATTAATTACCATATAATAAATTAAATTTTCTACGACAATAGACATTTAAAAATTCCTACATACACATGTATTTATAATGAACATAACTGACAGTGAGTTTGGTTTGAATAAAAGCAATTTTCTAAACTTTTTAAAAATTGAAAAAAAAACCGATTTTTTTATAAGAAATATATCTATTAACTGATAATTTGCTTTGGTTTTTTTGGCAAGAAACCAGGCGTGTTTTACTTCTCGAAAATCTTCGACTAACTATACGTTCCGACTACTATGAATCATCATTGATTCTAGGTTCTGATGTTCCTGTCAAATGCTATGTCAATAAATTGTATTTTTTATTTTAGATCATTAAATAGTTTAACCTTTTACAACCCCACTGTATTGCTACTTTGCATATGATTTTTCTATAAGAGACATCGTTTTAAATTTCACCTAATTTTTAAACTGTCGGCATATAAAAAGTCATAGTGATTACCTTTCACAGGTTAAAACCAGAAGATTTTCAGATATGGCTCCACGCGCACATGCGTATTGCGAAATGCAAAGTGAAAAATTTTTACATAAAGCAGTATTTGAGATGATAAATCTCATTTATCTATAACTAAGGAATGTAAATAAGCAAAACTTATTGTGAACTCAAAGAATCTTTTCAATCACAAGTAGTAAAAGTTAAGTGAAATGTTTACCCTATAATTAGGTTGTACGTTTCGAAAATGCTATTAATATGACATCTATAGTGAGTAAATTGTGTTATTAGAGATTTACTCTTGGTGAAATAATGACTTTATTGATTTAAAAATTTAATATCATAAATTTTGTTCAAAAAACTTTTTTCTATTAACTATTTTAGGTTTAATTTTTGATTTCTGATGTTGCTTCATAAGAGTAACATAACAAGAAATTGTTAACACCTAATTTTCAACTTAATTTTTAATGAAATATATTTTATTAATAAATCACATTATTCTGTAAAATATCTGCTCCAATAATTAGCAAAATTTCGTTTATATTTTATATGGAATTGTGTTAAAAAATTAAAAAGGTTAATACGTTCTATATTAATCTCTAGAGTATAAGAATAATTTATCTAATGTTTTTTTGTAAAACGTAGATATTTCCATTAAATCATCTTAGAAATTTAATAATTGATTGTATTGCTCTTTAGAAATATCTTGATTTTCTACAAACTCAGTCAATACAATTTTTAAAGAAACTTGATACGGAACTTTCATTAAAATCGCCAAAAAAAAGGCAATTTTAAGAAGCTACACCAAGACGCTATTGCCTTCAAATAAAAAAAAAATATTCCAGAGCTCTGCCATATCTTCTTAGACTTGAAGATAATAACAGTCATCATCAGAGAGGTTTCCCTTAAAAAGATTACGAGAACTCTGGTATACATTCCTAGACTTGAAAATAGCAATAGTCATCATCACAGGAATTTCCCTTAAAAGCATTTCAATATTTTAAGTTCTTAGTTTCTAGAGATTATTTATATTTCAATAAAGTTGAAACAAATTATTAAATTCAAGAAAAAAAATTTTTTTTTTTCTAAATTCAATTTCAAAGTTCGGTCAATTTTTATTGCAATGGCTTTCTCAATAAGCATTTGTTGACGCCAACAAGGTAAGTAGAAAGAAATTAAGCTTAAGCTGGTGCGGAGTATTCGTAACCGAGGTTAATGATCGCCTCTTTCTTTTTAACGAACAAGATCCACTTATATTAATAGTCAAAAATGGCTTCATACACGCAAAGATGCTCAGCCATATTTGAAGTAAACCTGAATAATGAATTAGTTTCAATGAAACGGGTCAACTTGCCACGTAGATGTTGGGGGAGACGAATGATGAATGAAAAAAAAAAAAAAAAAAAATAGAATATCTGCTTAGTTTAGGGAAAGGATAGGCAATAAAAAACAACTATTTAAAAGTCTTAGCATTTCCTGTTAATGATTTTATAAATATATATTCAAATTTTTTAAGAAATTTCCAGTTCCAGCACTACTTTAATATATTTTTAAAGAACTAAATTAAAAAAGAAATTTATTAAAAAAGTTGATGAATATTTCTTATATATTCATTTTTAATTTTTAATAAAAATGTCTTAATTTTTTTAAAATAATTTTCATCATAATTTCTTGTAACTTTTAATAAAAATTACTTGCATATTATTTTTAAAAATTTTTCTTATAAAAGATTTTTAAAAAAAAATTATAAAAATAATGAACAATTTTTACAAAAATTTTCGAAATATTTCCAAAGCATTAAATAAAAAAAAAAAAAAATTACCAAAACATTTCTAAAAAAAAACAAAATTAAAAGAAAAATTTTCTTTTGAATTTGTAAAGAAAATTTAAGGAAAAAGTTTTTTTTGAAATTAAAAAAAAAGTTAACAAAAAAAAGTGAACAAAAATTAACAAAAAAAAAAAATTCTTTCTAAATTAAAAAAAATTAAAAACAAATTTTTTTGTAAACAGAGAAGTAAAAAATTTTTTTTGAAACTTAAAAAAAAATTTTAAAAAATATTAACAAAAAATTGTTAACAAAAACGAACAAAAAAAATTTCTTTTTGAGATTTAAACAACAGTTTTAAAAAAACGAACAAAAAATTAAAACGAAATTTTTTTGTAAAAAAAATGAAAATTTTTTTTCTTAATTTACAAAAAAGTAACAAAGTTTTACTTCGAAACTAAAAAAAAATTTTTTTTTGAAAGAAAAAAAAAAAAGAATTTTGAAATTTGTTTCAGATATTTTCTTTACAAAAATTATTAAAACATATAAAAAATATTTTAAAAAATGTCAAGAATTTGCTTAGGTTACTTGCAAATTTTCTGTTTCTTTTCTTTTTGTAAATACCCAAACGCTTCTATGCACTTTTTACTTACTGTTACATTTCGTTTTAAATGGCCATAATTGACACACAGGGGATGTAACAAATTTTATCTTCTATTTTTTTCTTCTCTTTAATACATAAATCTATAAATTCCGTGATTTCTATTTAAAATATTTACACCATTGATTGGCTGTCGTTGCTGTTGTTCTTGTCCAAGCTCGCTATAGAAGGTACGTCTGTTAAAACTAATCATATTTGATTCTTCCTCGTAATAAGTATCCTCTTCATATTCACTGCTATCACCGCTGTCGATATAAGGACGATTGTGTAGAAACGTTTGAAGTGTTACTTTCAAGACGACTCCTTCAAAGGCACAAATTACAACGAGTAAAGCGAATATGATCAGATGATAGTGATCGAAATTTTCAAGTTTATCCCAACCACCGATTAAGGACGGAGTTAAATACATTTTGTACAAAATTTAATCAACGTTCGAGCAATTGGTTCAAAACCATTATTTTCAATGTTTGCTTTATAATGCATATATTTTCAATTTTAGTTTTTTTTTATTCCTATTTTTTTTTAATTCACATTCCGCTAAAAAGTTTTGTATACGACTTTCTTAAGCGACGGTTACTTTCGTATTGTTTGTTTAGTAAGCAAGTTAGAGACTCAATAAGCAAAAATTTTGTAAATTTCATACCAAAATGCAGCTGTAGTATACAATATGGGGAACTCTTCCGAAAGCCACTTATGAAGAGAGTTTTGTATTTAATTTTGTTTTGTATTTTGTATTACATACGTACTTAAGTTGAAAATTTCGATATAATTAAAATAACAGTCTTGTTCTGTTCTGTTGTATACTTAATGAGCTGACGATAACACTCCTCTTATCTTGTTATATTTTGCTTTGTTCTGATCTATTGAACAAAATGATGATTTAATTTTGCGAGATGAGGTTAACGCACAAATTAAATAAATAATTATGTTAATGTAGGTCAATGTGCTTTTTTTTTCTTACTTGAAACCCGTAACTTTTCATCTTAATTAAGAATTTAAGTCAAACCTGACGACCTCTATCTATCTGTTTTTGGCAGAATTCAACTTCTCTCTATCTCTCTCTTTCTTCTTCTCTCCCAATTTTTCCAATAATAATAAATAAACTATTAACAATAACAATAACGAAAAGTGAATTTAAAATTGCATTCCACTACCGCTCGCTTTTAAAGCCAACCATAGTCTAACTTTACAACTTGAAGGCAATGACCTCCGTCGTATTGTTGGTGGTGAGCCAATATGGTGTAAAGTCATTATTTATTAGACATTATATGAAAGGAAAACAAGTATGTTTGCTATTATATTTATTTACTCTAACGCATCTTTGTCACTGCTAGTTAAAGATGCAATGAAAAATGTTAGGGAGTAAATAATATTAGAGAATTCACTGCGTATTACTTTCAAAATTGTTTTTTTTTCTTTATTTGAACATAAAGTTTATTGATCGTTCCCACCTGTATATCAGTGAATTATATAGAAGAACTTGTTTTGCAATAAAATCAAAAATTAAATTAATTAAAAGCGAAATGCTCTTCCAGTGCTATTTTATAATTCGCAAATTTTTCTCTCAACTTTACAGCATCAATGCTGTTAACATGTTGCCAAAGTGAAGCCTAAAGGTATGCTAAGAAAATGCAGTTTAAATTAGTAGGAATTAAAAAAGTAAATAAAAAATTCTTTAAGCAAGGAAAGCCACTACGGCACCCTATAAATAAAGGTTTCTTTGACAATTTTTTTGATATAGAAAGAGAAAGGTACTAGAATAATAATATTTAAGGGGATTATTGAGCATACATTTAAAAATAAAAAAAAAATTATTTTAGAAAAATAATGTAAAAAAAAAGAGAAAAATATTAAAATTACGCAGCCGTGACGCACCTTTAGCGCAATGAGCTTTGCGGCAAGCAGATTTAATAAAACGCTTTAATAAAAGTAATCGTTTAATATGGAGGGTTATCATGTAAGGAAAAGAAAATCTCCAGAATGGAAAATGGAGAGAGTCTTCTCTCTGTCATTTATGTCAAATCTGTAGACAGCAATATTGCTTTCTGCAGATTCATGAGATTTTATCGAAGACTCTCATCATTCTCGTTTTAGAGATTGGTTTTTTCTCACATTATTATACTTCTGCATTGTTATATCTGAAGAAGGCCGTAGGGTTTTGTCGCTAAATTGATTCCTGTATGATTGGCGAGTATTGGAATGAAAAAGTTCGATTTTTTAGCAAAAAGAAGGCACTCTTTTATTCATAAAAATTGTTTACGTGAACTTATCGAAAATAATTCTAAGTTATTGTCTGGAGAATGTATTTTTAAGAGCACCGCAAGCAATTCTAAAGAAAAAATTTAAATTATTTGGGTTATACGTGCGTGCCATTTTCAAACAAACAAACGTGTTTCATGATAAACGCGTTTAGAGTTATGACATATGTTACAGACATATATTTCTTGTGTTACGATATAAGCTCGATAAGAGTACTTTGACATAGAGAAGTCATTGGGGCCCCAAGGTACTCGACTTTATGGTCGCCATTGATGGTAAGTTCGCAATTACTTATGGCTTCTATCGCTTCGGAGATTGTATCGCATCTATATTTATAATCAATACGATTCAATATGAGTTTCATGCAAATTAAGCTTCTCTCAGAATAGTCACTTCTCTCACATATTCATGGTGTCGACATATTCAAAGAATAAGAAATCTGGACATCGTCAAACCCAGTTGAGATTCATTTTCACTTTCCAAGGCATTATAATATAGTAAAGACACGTTGCCTTAGTTGTGAATCAAAGTCTATTATTTTGAATAGAAATGATTCTTCCAGCAACATCCTAAGTTCCTCAATTTACTCATAATGCAATCCCTTTGTTGTTGCTTGAGTCGGAATTTTAAGCTTAAAAAGTTTCTGCCTGAATAAAAACAATTGTACAGATGAAGATGCTAAGTAGAAGCGACGACCAAATTTATCTCTTTCTCTCTGGAATATTTTACATTTATGCAGGGAATCTATATCCCTTTCTATAGTGTTTTATGCTAATGCCTAAATTTCTTTTTTTTCTCTGCAGTCTCCCTATAAAAACGTTCTTTATCTCTCTTTCTCTCTCTCTCTCTCCCTTTCCACCTCTCATCACCACTCTCCACTTCTCTCTCCATCTCTTTCCTGCTCTCTCTCCTACTCTTTCTCGCTCTCTCTTCCTCTCCCTCTTTCTCTTACTTTACTGCTCTCTCTTCCTTTACAAATATTCTTATTGATCGAGTGATTTCTCTAAAAAGGTCTATAAGATATCTTTTAATATAATTCGGTGCTTCTTTCAATGACTTTGAGGTTTTCGTTTTCGATGTTATTTTACGATCCAAGTTTACTGCTGATGGCTTAACATGGTAATATGGTAAATTCCGCAAAACTCATTCATGTTTTTTTTGCTATATAATTATTGTTTACGTTTCAATACTCTAATCCAAACTTCTTGTCAATTTTTAAAAGACACAATTTATTCTATCACAAAAAAGGCAATAAACTTTTATTCACGTAAGACTAAAGTGACTTCCTACGCTGTAATTGTCGCTTTAAGATCCACTGTTAACAATCACTTCACATTTCCTGATTTCCTTTATTTTTCTTCACATTTCCTTTTTGATTTCCTTTATTTTTCTTCACATTTTCTTCATATTAATATTTTAGCTATTTTCCACACACATACCGACAAATACGCACACATTTTATAGTCATCTTTATTAAACTAATATAAACCGTGCCATCTATTTATTTTTAATACTTTCATTGTAACTTGGGAAAAAATGAAAACTGAGCTCGAAGAAATATTTACTAATAATATAATATAGCAACAAAAAAAAGTAAACTTTTAAAAGAATAAAAACAAAGAATATTTCTACTCTACTTGTGAGAAATTCCTTTATTGACGGAATAATTTAATGATCCATCCAGTGAGGCGCTTGAATAAGTTCATCTCAATTCTATATGAAATTTTAATTAATTTATAATTAATACAAGACCATGAACATGAAACATGAAAAGCCTCTTTACATAAATTGTTCAATTTTCATAAAATCACATAATTATGAATAAAATGCATAATTAATTAATTCAAAAAGTATAAATATTGCAATCGGAGAAGTTTATATATAATAGTTTGTTGTTCGATGGCAAGGTCATCTCTTAGCTATTGCTTCAATAAATCACTCTATTGTATAAAGAAATAAATTTACTTATGATTGTTATTATTATTATTGTGTTATCATAATTGTTTTTAAAAATGAAATATTAAAATAACTAAAAATAAATAAATAAATAAATAAATGTGTAGGAAATGCATATTTATTAAACAATTTTTGTCTTTAATGTATTTTATTTTATTTACACAAACACACATACACACAACACTTGCTTGTGGCAAAAAATTCGATACATGTCACACTCATTACTCATTTAAAGCACATGCGAACAACAAGTAACTTATAACACTGGCACAAGGCAAAAACTAATAAAATATTTTATAATTTATTATTTCGTCTCTAATAAAAATTTCTCCACTTTTTCACATGAAAATGTTTTTTTCTTTTTTAAAAAAAAAAAAAAAATAAATAAATAAAAATTTTCTATTTTAACACAACAGGTGTTCTGCTGTGCGGTGTGTTAATGTTTGAATAGTGTGCGGCTTAATCAAATGATCAAATGGTTGGAGGGTGCGCTAGCGCAGCTGGTGTTTAACAATTGATTGATTTTAAACATTTGCCAAAGTGAAGTAAAACGTTAACAGTAATTTCCTGTTAACTGGAGCAGCATATCTTTTCACTAAGTTCTTATTATCAAAGAATGTAAAGGATTTGAAATGAAATCAAGTCAATTAATAACCGCTTGACATAATCTTTCACTATTCAAGTTTTGACGTATACAAGAAAACAAGAAGCGAAAAGATGATTTATAAAATAAAATAGAAGTATTCTCTTAATGGGTTTGAGAGTCATTTCATTTCTCTAAGACAGTTCGTCCCAAATATTATAAATAAGAAGTTCCCATAGTGCAAGCTTACATGCTTATTCTTCTTCTTATTATTATTATTACTCTAAAGAAGTACCCTAATGAAATAACGTCTGTTGTATTAACTTCGAAGCGAGTAAAAAATATATCATCAAAAGAATCCTAAGAGATTACACTCAGCATTTCACGTAATATAAAACACAAAATAGAAGGTTGAGTATTAAGAAGAAACCATCACAGTACTTGGCAGATCAACTCAGTATATTCGTATGTTACCCGGTTTGGGGTAAGGAAGTTGTCTTGTATGTTATAGGCTTTATTTTATGTCAGATCGTTATGTTCCCTTATTAACAACAATAAACGGAGATGGAGACATTGTTTGATGATTAAGAAAATGAAAAAAATACTGAAGTTAGATATCGATCGTTTTGTCGAAGATTTAATGAAATAACAAAGTGTGGGGACTACTTGCGTTCACTTTGTTCAAACGTTAAGAAAATAAAAAAAAGTGTGCGATTATCACGGAGTATGTTAAAAAATGATTGAAATAATAATGCGGTGAAACTATTTCCGTTCATGGATTAACGAAGCGGAAAAGCGATAAAGTTCCTTGCGTTCATTTTATTTCGACAAGCAATAAAGTGAAAGGACTTTGTTGAATGATTAATAAAAAGAAAAATTCGTGAATTCGCTTAGGTTCAGTTTTTTCAAGGATTAGCAAAGCTTTCATTTTATTTAAAAATTAATAAAATAAAATTATGGTGAAGTTTTTCTAATTCATTTTTTTAAAAATTTAATAGCAGAGAAGTTGCTTTCGTTCATTTTTTTCCAAGTTTAGCAAAACGGAAAAGTGGTGAAGTTGCTCTCGTTCATTTTATCCGAAGACTGCTACAACACTTCCCGTTAATTTTTTTCAAGGGGAGAAATTGCTTTCGTTCGATGAAATGGTAATGAAGCTGTTCTCGTACACTTTTTTCAAGCCCTAACAGAAAAATTGATTTCGTTAACTTTTTTCAAGGATTAGCAAAGCGAAAAAGTGGTGCAGCTTCTCTCTTTCACTTTATTTAAAGATTCACAAAACCAAACGTCGGTTGCTAACGGTAAGAGGTGCTAGTTACCCTCCTAAACTTACGACTTTGAACTTTCTGTTTTGTTTCAGTTTAGGCTTTCAGGCCGGATGAGTTGTTTAGATTTCTGCCAAAAATGTAAATTCGCCAGTCACCGTGAAGTAATAAAATATCGAATAAGACGAACAATAACTGATTGCGTAGTTGTTGTTTTAATAGATTGACGAAAAGCAAATTTTAAAAGGAAATTAAAAGATAAAAAGTTGATAGCAATAATTTAATTTTTATACATCAAGGAAAAAGCAGGCAAATCTGATTTTGTGAATTCCTTAAGCTCTAGAAGCTCTTTAAAAATCGGTAATTTTTTCAAGTATTTTTTTAATTGTTATTTTTTTTATTTTTTATAAGATTTTATATTATATTTATAGCCTTAGAAACATCATACAAATCAATTAATTGTATGATAAAACAATTTAAATCCAAATCATTTAAATAATAGCTTGGGGAAAAAGAAATCCATTATATTTCGGTAGATGGCTACATTGGTAGATTTCTCGTAAAGTATCGATCAAACAATTTCAGATTTATGCTCGTTGGAAAGGTGACATTTCGCAGTAAAAAAAATTCTTGTGTTGTTTTTTGTTTGGTGCATTCAGTTGTGAGTGACAGCGTGTTAAAAATGGAAGTGAACAAAGAGAAAATTCGGTACATTTTACAGTTTTTCTTTGACAAAGGCGAAAATGCAAGCCAGGCGGCTACAATTGTGAATGGTGTTTATGGTTCCGATACTGTAACAGCCAATTATGTGCAATTTTGGTTTCGTAGATTCCGTTCAGGAATTTTTGATGTTAAAGATGCACCTCGCACAGGTAGGCCGGTCGTCGAAAATGTCGATAAAATCGGAGAAATGATCGAGGTTGACCGGCATGTTAGCAGTCGTAACATCGCCCAGGAGCTAAAAATCGACCATAAAACAGTTTTAAACCATTTACACAAAGCTGGATTCAAAATGAAGCTCGATTTTTGGGTGCCACACCAATTAACAGAAAAAAACCTGATGGATCGAATTTCCATCTGCGAAGCCTTGGCCAAACGGAATGAGATAGACTCATTTCTTAAACGGATGGTGACTGGAGATGAGAAATGGATCACATACGATAACCCTGTGCGAAAACGATCGTGGTCAAAGAGCGGTGAAGCACCTCAAACGGTGGTCAAACCAGGACTAACGGCCAGGAAGGTTTTGCTCTGCATTTGGTGGGACTGGAAGGGGATTATTTATTATGAGTTGCTTCCATATGGCCAAACGCTAAATTCTGATCTCTACTGTCAACAATTGGACCGTTTGAAGATAGCGATTGACCAGAAACGGCCAGAATTGGCCAACAGGAGAGGTGTTGTGTTCCACCACCATCTACAGTGACTCGCCAGAAACTTCGGGAGCTTGGTTGGGAAGTTTTAATGCATCCGCCATACAGTCCGGACTTGGCACCAAGCGATTATCATCTTTTTCTTGCATTGCAAAATTTCTTTAATGATAAAAAATTGGAATCTAGGGAGGATTGTGAAAATCGACTACTAGAGTTTTTTGCAAATAGAGACCAGGACTTCTATGAGAGAGGCATTTTGAAATTACATTTAAAATGGCAACAAATCATACAACAAAAGGGTGCATATTTGACCCAAATCGGACAATCCGAAGCATGTTAAATAAAGTCCTGAAGTTCATATAAAAATAATCGATTTCTTTTTCCCCAAACTAATATATATATATTATAAATTAGAATTATAACATTTTTAAAATGTAACGATTCTACTGTTTACGTTTTCGCTAAATTAAAAAAAATTTTGAACATCTTTTATACTACAATTTGTTATACCTCTCAAATGAAAATTTATATTTCGCGTTTCTTTTGTTCAAAAAATTCAATCCCCTTAAGCAAAAAGTACTGTCTGTCTATGATTCTTTGTTTACACTTGCGTTGGTATTTGGCAGGAAATTAGAATAATTATGTGAGAGTTTGTATAGTTGTTTGTTTGTGTACGGTTTGTTTTTCAAATTATAGAGAACAATATTTTCTGGCCATTGACCAGACATTTCAGGGGAAAGTGCTTATGATGGGCAAGTTGGTTTTTAGGTTGCTGCAATTAGAATTTGGCAAGAAAGAGAAACTCAAAACTACTACTTTGAAAAGCGATTTTGTTTTTTTTTTTTTATAAAGAATTTAAAAGAAAATTTTAAACAAGAAAAAAGAAAAGAAGCATATGAAGGTCAATTTGAATTACTGGTGAGTTAACTATAAAGAAAATTTATCAAAAGTTCAAACCAGAAAATTGAAGCATAGAAATTGAAATTTCAAATAAGATTAATTAAATTTTCAATTATTTAAAGCAATATTCATTCGTTACATATACATTTACTTCCGTTTGATCGTATATGATAACATATATTATATATATATATATAAAATCTAATGTAAATAATCTGAAAGCAGTTTATCATTAAGTGGTCAGAGTCAGTGCATATGCTTTCCGAATGACATCCATCAATAACATCGTTCCGGAAACTGATCTTCCGATTTTAGAAAATATATATATATATATGTACATAAAATTAAATGGCAAAATCATCCCCAAAGTCCTAAGAATTTAGTATTTTAAAAATAAAATAAAAAAAGTTGTTATTGTCAAAAAAAAAAAAAAACTTAAATGATTTTTAAGCAAAAAAATTTATTATCTCCCTAAGCATCTCTCGGAAAATTAGCTTCAAAGGCCCGTGGACCTTAAAAGTTACCTTTTTTTTATATTTCGTTCACTGCCCACAAAAAAAGAATGTACGCCTAATCTCGTCTTCAGAAAACTATTTTCAGAGATAACCCAGTCTTTAAAAAGTAATGATTGGAATTTTTCTTTCACAGAGGGTTTCAAAAGTGACACTCCATCCCCTAACTACGCAGTCGTAGATGCCACAGGTCAAGTCCAGATCAATCACATCCTACGTCAAAGATCTTCAACATTTACAAGTGAAGCTAGAGCTATTTTTCAAACCACAAACTTGCCTCGTAAAACCGAACTCAAAACGATTATCATTACAGACAATTTGTCGGTTACAAAAACTATAAAAGATCACTTAAATTCAAATTGGAAGACCCTTAACAATGTAAGGAATATGATTACCATTTACAGAAACAAAATTGAAATCTTTTTGGATACCAAGACATACTGGTCTCCTGGGAAATAAGCGAGCAGATCTAGCAGGCAAATTCGCTAATTGAGCAACATTAATTATAGAAGTAACAATGGAAAAGATTGACCTTCAAAATTATATTCGGAAAAATATTAGGGAGAAAATTAATGAAAGAAACCGTTCCACTACTACTACTATCCATACTACTCTCATAATCTCGTTGCGCCACTATACCCAATCAAAACATTCAGGATCAAAACATTTACGGAAAGTCGCCTCGAATATACTATTGCAACATATAGATAAATCCTTAAAAAATCTAGTCCAGCAATTTCCAAATGCGAACCGAATCTTACAGTTAAATATATACCCTGTCAAAGCCAAAACCTTTCCACTGCTTGACAAGTCGTATTCAGAGCATTTAATCCTCTATGGACTATCTATGGCAGTCCCAGGCGAATATAACATGAATTACTCCCCATCCATCTGTCTATCTTTTTTAAGAAAATAGATCCGATAGAATCTTAATTGCTAGTGCTTATACGATTTTGTGTGTTTGGGTCTAAGAAGTAATTCAATAAGAATACTTCCAGAGAAAATGCAATTTTATCACATTTGCTTGAATATCATTTACAGTGAATGGAATATTTGAGACTTTGACTTTTAGGAACAATTTAAGGGCACACAAGATATTTAGATTCATTTTTATGTTAAATAAAATTGATTATCAAGCAGAAGAGAAAACGAATAGATATTTTTAAGTATTTTGTTAATTATGAACTAACTGAGAGCATATTTTCAGTGAACTATAAAATATCTTTAGGAAATATTTATACAAAATCTAAATTAATATCTAATGTAAGTTGCAAATTACAACATTTTGCCTTTTGGTTATATTTGCAATAAATTGTTAACAAAAAAGCCGAAGCATAATTGGGATCTGAATGAATATGTGTGTACTTATGGCCGGTGTGCAGGAAGAGCAGGGTTGTATAGGGGAGAAGAGGGGAGGGAATTTAAAACATAGTAAACAAAAAAAACAAATTCAGTTTATCTTCATTCTTTAGCAAAAGGGCTTTAAAATGTTTTAATGTTTTCAACAAATTTCATGGCAAAATATTTTCTTAGAAATTAAAAAAAAAAAATATTTTCTAAAAAGAAAGTTGAATATGAAAGTTCAATAATATGCAATAATATAAACAATTTTAAGTAAAATATATCTTTTTAATTTATGTTAAGCTTTCTTCTTTCAGAATAATAAGTTTCTAGTTTGAGTTTTGATAAGTTTTATGTTTGAGTTCATTTTTGATTTTCTTTTTTGGATTGATTTTAAAATTTCTTCAATCTATATTTTTATATTTATTTCGACCACTTACTCATAAATTGTTTCCTAGGTAAAGTAGGCAAGGCCTTTAGTAAATGTAGCATTAATATAACTATAATGCTTTCCATTTCATTTCCATTGTCATTGAAGATGCATTATATATCATATTGAGATGTGGTAAACTGTTTACAACGTTATCTAAATAACGATATTGATGCGATAAAGTTCGATTTGAATTTTGTTTGAACGTATAATGCACAAAGCCATATAGACTTATATTATACAATAAAATCTTGACCTGTAAGGATTTTTAATTGTCGTATACGCAGCTAAATGATCTCTGATATAAATTCGATATAACAAAATAAAGGTATGGAAACAAGTGATAACTATTGCTCATTAAGAGCGTCAAATCTTAAGATTGAGTTCATTAGTTTCAACTGAATGAGCTGAAAGATTTGCATTATAGTACGATTTCGTGCATTTAATGAAGACTTTTAGTACACCAGGCTTATGGGTATGGAAAGGGGAGAAGAAGAATATTTCTTTATAGCGTTTTAAGCAAAGTATCAATGCTATGATACCTAAGTTTTAAATTTCAATCCTATAATCCCATAATTTCGTATAATTTCCCAAATAATGACAAACGTTTGTATTTAACTTTTTTCTAGAGTTGAAGGTTTTAGGAGAAGATATTACATGTGTATCTATTATATTAATCTTTTCAGTAAATTATTCTAATTTCGTTTGCAATCTTAAGTTCTTTCTTCTTTTATATAAAAAAAAAAGCAGGAAGGAGCATTCTATCTGATATTTATATGTATGCGAGATATAATAGAATTTAAGGTGTTTTTTTGAGGGATTTATAAGCATTAGTTTAAAGCTGTTTTGCGAAATTTTTATCAATTAACTTGACAGATCACAGAAACATATTATAATATATCGTAATGAACATACTTAACAAACTTATTTGCTATTTTTCCTCTTTCACTTTATATTCCAATATTGAACTGTATGTCGCAATTTACAAAGGATATCTCAATAAGAGTGCACGATTTAAATTTCGTGTCATTTCGTTTTCATAAAAATGGCAACACTGAAATTTGACAGCTGTCACCTATGATTGTTTCGCTCATTAAAAAACGAGTGCTATGCAAAAAAAGGGACGCATTATAGTTGTGAAAACCCATTATAAAAATGGGGAAGTCATGCTCGGACTAGTCGAGAAAGTCTACCTAATCTGTCAACAATTCGAAGAATGGTCAAAAATTTTAAGGAACTTTGTCGATTATAGAGATTAAGAGTCCTTCGTGCTGATGTACCGGTCGATATACGTCCTCTTGAAAACATTGTAGTTGTAAATGAGAGTGTCGCTGAAAACCCGAAAATATCAAATCGGTATCATTCTCAACGTCTTCAAATTTCACGACGCACTACGCCGCAAATTTTAACGAAAGATCTCTTCCTTCACCAATACAAATATCAGAAGTCATTTAAAAAACATGTTTTTATTTTTAAATGAAATATTGCATCCTCATTGAGATGCCCATTAGGAAGCGTGCGTCGGTATCTTTTAGAAATTTAATTATATTTTGAAAATGGTAATAGAAAGCACGCTTTTTTTTAAATATGGTTTTCTTATGCTATTTACACAGGAGAAAGGGCTTCGAAAATTTCCAATAAGATGATGACGAAATTCCATTAGCGAAATATAGATTTTTCAGGGGATTTATATCATTAAATTATTATTTATTACGTTACTAACAATGTCGATTTATTTTTGGACTTTTATTAACGATTCCAATGCACACATTCGATATTTACATTTCTTTATAGCTTTAAATCTTGGATGGTGGGTAAGAAAATGTTTTCTTATATATGATTTTTTAATTAGGATGCTCCTCATGGAAGTTAAAAAAACTTTTTATCTTTTTTGGTCAAAAACAAGTGCGAAGAGATGTAGTGTGTACCAGCAATCTAAGTGTTGTATGCCCGATCGGTAATCGTTACGCTATTATCCATCGAGAATTCACTATATCTGCGGGGATAATCTTGAGAAAGAAGTGGAAAGAGTGTGCCAGCAACCTTTGAATTATATGTTCGATCCGTAAACGCGTTATACCTTTATCTATCGAGCAATCACTATAGCCGTGGGGACAATGGTCAAAAAGAGATGCGAAGAGAGGACTAGTGTGTGCCAGCAACCTGAGAGTTGTATGCCCGATCACTATATTCCGCGAGGATAATTGTCAGAAAGAAATGGAAGCAGATGAATAGGGCTATAGCCGAGGGGACACGTCAAAGACAAATAAAGTGCAGTCTGACAGAACGTGTATTGAACCCGTATAAGTCTCGTTTCTTATCTCTCAGGCTATGCGGTTGACCATTTATCTAAACCGAGCAATTCTTTTAAAGATAAATTTTTATTCTAAGTGATGTTAGTGCCCAATACACATTAGTCCACGTATATATTTCTTGGGTCTACATATATTAAAATAATAATCGAATACTCTAAGTGTACTTTTTTTAAATTTTTTTTTTCGTTTTTTTTTCTATTTAATTTGCAAAATCATTCTTAAGAGTCAAACGTGCTTCAATTAACGATTTCCGTTCTAAACGTTGTGTAGATACTTTAAAGGTCTTAGCTGATCATTAATACCAATTAAACATAGAGTTACCATATATTATAAATATAAATGTCGTAACATAATTTTTAAAGGAAATGTTGCAAAAATATAGGAAATCAAATAAAATGTATTAAAAAAAAAAATAAATAAATAAATAAATAAAAGGAAAAAAATTAACATAAATTACAGAAAAATCATTATTAATAAGAAATATTGACAAACATTGTTTAGCAGCCGGGAAGAGGAAACAAACAAACAAGGAAAAAAAAAAAAAAAAAAATTATAATACAAAGTAATCCCAAGCTAGTGATGTGGTATTTCCGTTAGGTTCGAAATGAATAAAAAAAATGTATTTGTAACACCTTTCTGCCCGAAGTCAACTATAAATGAAATGCTTGGTAAATCATTATTTTGTTTCTTACTGTGTGTGCTACCAACACAAATTGGATTAAATGCTAATAACATAGACGTTGCAATTTTCTGACTTGCTAATGATCAATTTTTGGATTTTATTATGGAAAAATTGCAAAACGGGAAAACTAGAAGAAGAAGAAAGAAAAAAAGACGATAATAACCGGACAAATCGGTATAATTAAATTAATTAATGAATTGATTAATCATTCATCATCTCACGCATGAT
>KK351044.1:1078474-1091238 GCA_000671755.1 Glossina brevipalpis
TTTTTTTTTTTTTTTTTTTTTTTTTTTTGTTGTAAAAGCAATTTCTTAATTTATATGTTTATTGGAGAAAAAAAAAAAAAAAAAAAAAAAGAAAAAAAACAAAAAAAAAAGGAGACATACAACGGCCAGCGAAAGGTGGTAAAACGTGATTATTTTATAATTAAACGCTTGAGTGGCACTAAAGCAACCAAAACACTTATAAATATTTGCAGCGAATGCTTTGAGACTATTAAATACAATCAAATAAAAAGAAAACATTACGTTACGTACATATTTGCAAACATATAATTATGTAATAGATTTAATTTGCAAGTCAAAAAATAGTACAGAAAATAATAAAAAAAAAAAAAAGAAAAACATAAAGAAAATCAACTGCAATAAAAATCAATCATAATACGAGTCAAGTGAATGGAAAAATGATTTAAAAAACACCAGTTGCATGTGTGTGTGAAATCATTTATTTATCTCTTTAAACTCCAATTTATTTTAGAGACGATGAAATTGATGGTTAAACGATAATAAAATAATGAAAAACCATTTCAAGAGCGCTTACCCGACTAAGCTTTGTGTGGTACGTGTTAACAGGAAAAGACTGCCAATTATACCGATAACCGCTGTTATGCCAGCCACCAAGTTGGCGCAACGCATCGGTGCAAAATCACAAAAATCCACTTGATTGCCCATCAGTGGAAATTTTGATGAATTCCTTTAATGTGTTTAAGGATTTTTTTTCTTGGTTTTTTTTTTAATTTTTAAATTTTAAATTTTTTTTTCGGTTTTGTTTTTTGGTTTTCTTTTTTATTGAAATCTTTATTACGATCTTTTGGGAGATTTTTAAAATATTTTTCGCAAAAAAAAAAAAAAAACACTACTTAGGCTACACACGTTCTCACTTTAATATCAACTAAAAATAATTTTTTTTTCTGACTTTCATTTATTTTTAAATTATCTTTTAATCTTCTCGTATATATTTTTGTTATTATAATTATTCTTATATTTCGTGAGTATATTGTGAAGTGTTGTGTAAGATATTACTCACAACTTGTTATTGCATGGGAGTATATGCGTCTAGATGTGTGAGTTTATCTGATAATTATCGCGAAAATGTTTTTTTTTTTTTTTTGCTTTTCTTCTTTATTCCAAGTATTTATTTTAATAATAAATAATTCACATGGTTTTCACATACATTTGAAAAGATGCGGTTATATAGACTTGTTGTTGATATGTTTATCAGTTTCAACATTGACACTTAACATCAGATGTAAAGAAGTGAGCAATATTTACTTAAAAGTAAATTTTAATTATCTTTCCCTCGAGTCCAAAGTAGACGTCAACTAAAAAAATCGATTTCATATTTTTTTTTTTCAAAATGAATTATTATTAAGTGATCAAACTTTAGCTTTCAAGAGGTATCTCTTGTCGTTTTATATGAAATTAAATTTATACACAAAATATTATAAATAAGAAAGTGACCATAGAATAAATAGCAAGAAAATTATTTTAAAAAAAATATGTAAGAAAATACGTTAAGCTTCCTTTTCCTGATGTACTTTCAATCGTCATTTACAAAACTTATGTAGACGTTCACAGTAAATTTTAGTGGTTTAACTTCAAAAAGCTACAAATAATTAAAAGCAATAATTCTATATAATTCTTCCTAAGCAGTTATTTTTCAAGGTTTTTCCTTTAATATGTTCGGGCTAATCGATTCCATTTATAAATTAAATCTGTTTACACATATATGCCCAGCTTGTTAATCTTAATTTTGTCAAACTGGGATTTTACAAGCAACAAAAACGAATTAACACATTTTTTTAAATCGATTTAAAATACTAAGATGATCGAAAATATATATATAATTTGTAGTAGATCCTCTTAGAGATTTTTTATACTCATACTGACGCAGTATATTGTCATCATTTAACATTCTATTTAAAAAGCTGTCATCTCTTGAAAAATGCTATATAGAGTGTCCCAAAAATTTACGCAAAAATTTCAATTTGTCGCCATTTATGAGGTAAACTATTGCCAACCAAAAAAAAAAAAAAAAACTTTGACAACTAAGAGTTTAGTGTTATTAGAAATCAAACATTAGACAAGAGACCAACGCATTTTCATTCTTGAATAAAAATTCAAAAATTATAACAGTTTGGCGACCACAGTTCGCAAATGTGATCGCAATATTAATTTCACTTCGTTAATTGTGAATCGTCACCGCACTTGTAGCTCGCAGAACACACATTTGATTGCCGAGAAGAAATAACATGCAGAATATTTGGTGAGAACTTGGACATCTCTGAAGTATCCTTCTGGGTGTAGCCAACAAGATAACGAAATTAATAAAAAAAACTCCCCATCCTTCGGTGGTGGGTATAAAAAAAATAAATGTGTTTTCTATTTAATTCAAAGCTTTTATTTCTTAATTATGGGCGGATCAATTCATTGAGTTTACGTTTCTATTGAACAACCAGATGGCTTTGGGAGTAAAGAGTAAAGTGATCTCATTGTCGTTCGCATTTTTATACCCACCACCGAAGGTGAGAAATATATTTAGTATCAAATTTAGTATCGATTTAAGCATGTTCGTCTGCATATCTGTGTAATGTCTATGGTAAACATTGTCTCTGCTATGTTGAAAATCTACTAAAATCTAGTTTTAAAATAAAGACAGTGGGTATAAAAGATTCGATACAGTCAGTGATTTCGTTACATGTTTAAGTTCACATGGTAAGTAAGTTTAAGACTTCATGATGCACTGAAGCAATTGTTTTAAAAACCAGATGGTTAGGGAATCGCGCATTACGAGCTGTTTCAAAGTGGCCAGGCGATTAATTTCACGCTCTACTGCCGACAAGTAATGCGACTAATGCAGTTAAAATAATGTGTAGAAAGTTGATGTATAGGCTACGTCTTCAGAAGCTTAATGAAAAGCGGAACATTAAGAGGATTTCGGTAGGAAGTTTAGATGCATATCGATCTGTATAGACTGGTTGTATGCCAGTCCAGCTGCCCCTTCTGCCTCACTCTCTACAGAAGCTGGTTAAAAGCATAAGTAGTTGACTTCGAAACAGTCAGAACTTCTACATAATGTATGCAATAAATTGCAAAACGTTATTGATCAAAACGGCGCATATAATTTAGTAAAATTTATTTGAAATATAAAAAAAGATGTGTTTGCATTTTTATCCAAAAAAAAAGAATACGCTACGAACTTTTTCCGTCATCCAGTATACTGATGAAATTTTAGGCCGATCATCAAAGGCTTTCCCGTCTGAGAATCAACGTACGTTATACCACTACCGCTAAGCGAAAAATTCAATGTCTTGTTAATTGAATTAACAAAAATAATTTTGAAGTTCTTAAAAGAAGTTAAGAAAATAATTGTTCTCGGCACGAATCTTTCAGGGATAGCCTGAATGCATCGATTAAACTTTCTCTTCTGCACTTTAACTCCTCAACAACTTGGAAAGTCGTTAACAAGTTTAAAGTCTATTTTTGTATGGATTGTAAAGTAGAACTTTAATCCTTTATCAGGCCTTAAATCAAGTTCGGTATTGAGTAAGATTTACCAATAAACACCTTCCAATAATCAATAAACTGTCGCTTAGAATGTATAATAGAAATCGCTAACTAAAATTTAATGAAAAAAATGTTAATATCGTCTTCTTAAAATGGATTAGGATAGACAGCGGATTCTAGTTTTTTTGGAACTTGACTATAATTGCTTGAATTGATAGAAACTCAAAATTTGCTTTAAAAGCTTCTTTGCGCATATATAAAAGTCGTCTTAATCGACCAACAGAACAATTCTTTACGAATCAAAATTTTACCTATTTTTCTAATTTTATTCGATTAAGGCGGTAAATCTTGAAATTTCTCTTCAAAAGGAATTATAAATTTTCCACTTGTCTTCAATTAAAAGAATACTCTTTGATGTCCTTATGAATTCTTTAATGTGAATAACTCAGCTGTACTTCTGCTTATCCTTAGATGCGTTTATTCAATTAACTTGGATAGCATTTGTAATAAAATTTCATTTGCCTTATACATCTTTATTCAGTCAGTGCTTCTTTTTTTCTTTAGTACTTAACCATGAGAAACCGGAATCTTAATTTGGTTTGAGCTCAAGTTATATTCAAAGATTTCCGTGTACATTATATTATATATACAATTTGCCTAACCATGTTAGAAAATATCTTCAAATAATTTTTCTCTTCAAACTTTCTTCATGAAAAATTTTACTTCCTAAAAAAAAAAAAAGATTAGTTTTAGTCATAATTTATTTAAACTTTAACCTTTCACTTTCGTTATAACGTTGAAGAAGTTTCGAACGCTTCCAGGAAAATATGTCCAACGAAAGATGCATATGTTTAATAAAAAAACAAAAAAGAAAAAAAAACCAAATAAGAAAAATATATCCCGTTATGCCGAATCTTTTATACCCATCAGGTTTATCTTAAAGAAAAGGGGAGTGGGGTCGTGGGGAGGGGGAGTTTATATTTGGGCGCAGTAGATTTTTCTATTTTTATGGAATCCCGCGAAAACTTTTATTTTGCCGTTTGCGAGCACTGAGCAAGACATTCAGACAAACAAACGCGTTTTCAATTTATAGCTTATGATGGATTTGGCTCGTTTTCAATAGCAATTTATGTGGAAGAATTCCCGTTGTTTCTGCCAAATTTGAAGCCGATATCTTCATTTTTGCGGTCAGGGAGAAGTTTACCATAGACATAACACAAACGTACGGAGGGAGAGACGAACAGAGGGACGGACGGACAGAGGGACAGACAGACATGCTTAAATCGATTCTAAATTTGATACTGATGAAGAATATATAGAGACTTTGTGGGACCTTTGAAGTTTCCTATTGGGCATTACAAACAAAATAATGAAACGAATATACGCCTCACCTTCGGTGGTAGGTATAAAAAAGAAATAAATGAACATAAAAACTCGTAAAAAATGAAACTGCTGATTGATTACTTAATATATTGATGCCGTAAATAATAATAGTTTTAAAAACCGATAAATCCTTCATTTGCCTATCCATGCATGTGTTATGTAACATAATAAACGTATCTAATGCATGTTATAAATGGTAGAGGACGGTACTGCAACGTTGCGGCTGTTTTAATAAAATATGTGGAAGTTTCCGGGAGAAGTAAATTTATTTCAATTACTTGCCGACTTCACGGAGTAACTTAGCAAATATTGAAGAGTGACTGATTATATTCAGACGCAAACAATAAGATCGAGTTAATTAAGAAGTCTTTGATAATGCTTTCGCAATGATAAAATAAAATTTATGTGTTCTATGTTGTTTGAAGTACGCCAAATTAAAGTTAAATAAAGTTTTTATTTATTTAATGAATCTTATAGGAAGTAACTCGCAAAAGTGCAAGCTTACTCGAATCTGTCTCCTATTGATCTGCATTTCTGATTAGTTAGTTTGGTCTCCTGCATCTACTCGCATTCTTCGAGATTATTCAGTCGATTATTCAATGTTTGCTTAAACTCTTAAAGTGACAAAAATTGGCATAATTTCGTTAAATTTATTTTCTTAAACAATTTTTATTAAGTGAATGGTAAAAAAAAAAATCGAAAACTTTCATGTTTGCCATCGGAGATCACGTAACCTAAATTCGATTAGTATTCGACATCTCATCTATTATTTTTACTATTCGAATGCTATGCTATCCTTTCGATTGCTATTCTCTTGCTACTCTTTGTTATTATTCAAATCTATTACTTTTCTACGTCTAGTCTGTCTCTATTCTACGCTTTTTTTGTTACTTCTTTTAGGGCCAATCTGTTGCAGTGTTATGTCTATTCTATTACTATTATATCTCATCGATTGCTGTTCTATTGCTAATTTATTCCAATTCGATTGTTTTTATGTTGCTATTCTATTCTAATTTAATTGCTATTATTTTTATTCTATTCCTACGATTGTTGTTGCATTGATAAGTTTTTCTTGTTCCATTAGTTCTTGTTGCTATTCTGTTTTAAATCTACTGCTATTCTTAATTTACTAAGAATCTATTATTTTTCTAAAGCTAATTTATTCCCACTATATTTCTTCTATCACTATTTCATCACTATTCATTTGCTATTCCACTTCTATTCTATTGTTTTCGTTATTCTACTGTTCTTCTATCTAATCGATTAATATTCTATTGCTATTCCACGCTGTCCCTCCATAAGTTCATAAATTTAAACCATAGAATAATGTATGTGTTTCTGCCATGAGCTGTAAGCCATAGAGTAAATTAAGTATTACAAAAGCAGGGTAACTCTGGCAAAGAGTGGAAGGAGTCCAAATGGGGAATAGTTAGTATATCTTCTCCCCTTTCGGTTTCCGACTTGCCTCATGAATGGTCGCACTTTGAGAAATTTCTCCGGTAAGCGATCGAGTGTCTGAGGGATTTGAGGTGCCGTATACTGTCTGACTTAATTTATATTATCTGACACAAACGGTAGGACTTATTATATTGGAGATTTAAATTGTATCATAGTAATAATGCTCGAATAAAATTTACCTTTGAATTTTGACTAATAAGACAAGTGGTTTCACTTCGGACGGGAAAGCAACAATAAAAAAGAAAACAGATGAGTGGGCCCAGGGCCCAGGCACCACAATGAACAAGGGATTTCCGAAGAGGAAATATAAATGTTTCTTCCTTACAAACATAAGTTGACATTCGAACGAAAATCTTTCGAAAGATTATTGTCGTGGGAAAGGAGTATTGTCGTAATGAAGAACAATGAAGAATACCGTCTGCTCAAAATTCTAGCATAAATGCCAAATAAGACTCAACTAATATTCTTTGTCAATAGTTTAGTCAAACGTAAGGAAATTATAATTCACTACACCACGACAATTGAGGGAAACTTCGTCTTATTATTTTACAATTACAGTAGATGCTTGGATCGTAGCTAGGATGAAATTCTGAATTATCTAAACCTTTTATTGCTTATTTTGCCGTCTCTAAGCGTTCGTCTAATTATTGTTTGAATATTTCTAAAGAAATCAAAATTACGCTCAAAAACTGTCTGTAGTTACATAAGATACGATCTTCACTTTCACAAGCTAGAGAACTGACATAATATGTCTTCCAAAATATTGTCCTAACAACTAATAAGCCGCTAATAAGTCCACGATCATTAAAACGTAACTCAACAATTTTCATATATTTACCAAAACTGGTTAAAATCAAAGATATAGTATTTTAAATCGAATGTGTATCTTTGTTACTTTTGTTGTTTTTGCTTTTTGGTTTTTTTTTTTTCATTATTATTTAATTGCGATAAAGTGAAATGTATTTGCTTCAAATATGTACACAAATATGCTCTGCACATTAAATTATAATTGGGCGCAATTTTCAAAATAAATTACAACAATAAAGAGAGAAAAAAAAGAAACTTGGTTCAGGAGATCTTTATCAAGGTTTTTCAATGAATTTTTTTCTCTTATTTTCAATTTTCCATAAACTTTACTTTTCGTTTCTGTTTTTGGCAATAATCACACAAAACAAGGTTAACTTTTATTATAAACTTAATGATTACTCTTGACTGTAATTTTTTTCTTTAATATCGTATACGATGCAATTCGTTAGTTACCCCGTTTACCCGTTTTCTCAAAGGCAAGTGCTCAGCTCTACTACTTCTATTTGAAATTTTTTAAAATTCATATTGTATTCATTTCGCTGTTAAAATCCTTGGAATTTTGTTGTTTTGTTTTTTTATTTCATTTTTTAAAACTTAACTATGTGAGCACTTAATATTTATTTGATTACTTTTATTATTATTATTATTGTTATCACCTTTTTTTGTGCTTTTTTTTGTATTTTTTTTTTTTTTTTTTTTTGATAAGATTTTCATATATTCTTACAGTCATTCAGTCATTTATTTAGTTAGTTAAGGTAATTTTGATAAAGACGCGTTAAGCACGTCCATTACACAGTCACTAACATCAAGTAGCTTGAATAACTTCAGTAAACTGTGTAGACATGCGGGTTTATGACGAACAAGTAAAATTTTTAAAACTTTTCTTTTTTTAATATCATTAGATTATATTAAAGATTAAAAAAAAATGTGTAATTAAAAAAGAAAAAAGGCTTTCCCTTTTCCTTTCCATTTTTTTTTTTTTTTTTTTGGTTTTTTATTCGTCGCCTTTCTTGTAACATTATTCGAACTTAAGTTTAATTTTTTGTAATTTTTTAACTTAACTCACATTTTTGTTTAAATTTTGATAATTTTTTTTTATACTTTAATTTAAAAGAAATTTTGTTTATTTTTTTTTTTCTCGTCAAATTTTCTTTAATTTTTAAGAAAAATAACTGTGCGTTGCATGTCTAAAGCGTATGAGGAACTGAATTTTCCTCTGTTGCATTTTCTATCTGTTTACCTTTTCGGTGAATATTTTCTTTGATTCGAATGTTGTTTTATTATTTACAACCCTACAAAAAACAAAGCTTACTTAACAAACCATTAGTTAAATTATGTGCCGCGCAAAAAACTCAAAAAAATTTGCTTACTCACCAAATTAAGTGAATAGAGAGAGATAAACTGCAAAATATTTTCATACCTACCGCAGAGGCATATACAAGATTTGTCAGATGTATATAAAACGTAAAAAGGTGTGTAAAATTAAAAATGGTCTCCACAAAAAATATATTTTTTTTTTCATGGCGTTTTTCATTCAGCGATTGTTTTGCTGAAATCATGATTACGATCTAAAAAGTTTTCCTACAAAAATTATCGCAAAAGTTTTCTTATAAACCTTTTATTAAATTAAGTCCGTCCACCGGGCTGGTTGCTTACAATTAGCAAAGCAAATGTTAATTTTTTCTCATTTTGTTTAATTTTTTTTTTATGATTTGAAATTGAAATTTTAGGATTTTTTTTTTTTCATTTAAAGCTTTAAATTTGATCTATAAAATTTTCTTAATTAAATCTAAGTGCGTATATCACTTAAATTGAACAACTTCGACCTACTTGCATGTATAAATAAAAAAATGTATACAATAAGGATTTAAATTCGGTTTTTAGAAATTCACGCGAAGTTCCCAAATGAAGGGAGCGTTTATATAGCAATGAATTAATGAAAACTTCATGTATTTTAAGAACACTCCATTAGATATTTTTATAGAGTTAAAGCATAATGTGAATAAATATCAACAAGGATGATTTTTAATCGTTTAAAGCGACATAAGAAATTTTCTATTGATGTCGATCGTTGAGTTCGCTTTTTCAGACTCGTTTTTACTGATTCTTTCATGCAACTTTTATTCCAATTTATACGGTTTTACAAATACCAAGAGCAGAAGACTAGAGGCGACGACGGCTAATGAAAGGTCCTGCTGACGAATGGACATACTGTTAAAGAGGTATGCAAAAAAAGGACATAAGGACGAACCGAGATATGGGTATAAAGACTCATGGAAAGACGGACTAAGAAATGTGCCTCAGAAGAAAGGCACACGGACGCATGAGAACTTATGAAAAGATACCTATCCGAACTAAGAAATGGGCATGAGAAGGAGGACACTTGGACCCAGGAGGACCCATGGAAATATACATACACCGACTAAGGAATGTGCCTGAGAAGAAGTGCACACGGACGCAGCAAGACGAACAGACAGAAAGCGATGCAAAGATGAAAGTAAACTTGTATGGAATAAATATTTCAGTTTTAGTGCTAAGATTAACTTTACAGCTATGCTCGGGTTCCCTCTAATAGAATTTTTATTTTCGGAAGCTCACTATAATACATCACATACTTATAATTCCTTTCAACAAATATAATACGCTCAGGTCTTTATTCTTGATCGTTATAAAATATATTAGATTGAATTACTTTCTTCAGAATTTTCGTTTTACATCTAATTAACCCTGTCTTTATACAATGTATATTTAAATAATATCTTGTTTTTAGGCTTTTAATGCAAGTCTTTTTTCACTATATTTTCTTATTTATCTTCATATAATTTCTCGCTATTTAAATTCAACGGCTAACGCATTTAAACTTAGATCATTTTGGTTTAGTCAAATTTAGTACAAATAATCGGTGTCTTTTTATCGGTAGTGGATTATTTTCAAACATTAGCAACGATCGCACAACTTCTAAGATTTAAGAGAAAGCGAAGAATCAAGATGCGAACAAACGCTTACACGCTTCGTAGCTCAAACAGAAGGACGGAATGAAGGTTGACTATTTGCTTTTAATCACCAAAAATTAACGTATTTTCTCTTTATTACCCTCACTCTTAATATATACTAGCGTCTATATATTGAACTCTACTGCCTATAGAGTTGCCAGACTTTTTCCCACTAATACAAATACCCTTTACATACATTAACGTCCTTCTATAGTACTCTACTACAAAGTACAGTCTACAGCTTAATCAGACGTATTTTCCATTCAGTACCGATATACTTTTTAAACACTGACGTCTTTCTGCTGTACTCTACTACAAACTACTGTTATAATTTCTAACTTATATTAAATTTAGTGTATGTTATGCTACTGGCTATTATATGTAAAATAACTCTAAAATATTTAGCCTGAGTATGAGGGACGATTTTGCTTCACAGGAAGATTAAGGGACACCATAATTTAGGTGTATTGTGCTAAAGCGATGTACAAATATGAGCGTCTGGAAGCGACATTGAAGCGCGACTGTATGGATAAAAGTAGGGATAAAAGAAGCGCAAGGAATAAGATAGACATAGACGGTATGATGGACAGTGGTAAACGTATCAACTTAATAATCTAGGTTTCTAAAGATGGACGCTAAGTACAATGGACTGAGGTAACTATATCGCCTCAATAATCCAAGTTTCTCAAGATAGACAGATGATAAAGTTTCGAGCCAATAAATCTAAATTTACTTTGATGAGATCGCCGATATATGTATCTAAAAACTACAAAACTACGCCCATCATTCTAATTATTAATAAGTATTAACTTGGAGAGAGATCTAGACCGTCTAGACAATATTTAAAAGAACTATTTTAAATTAATAAACTTTCGAATAATTCTGTAGTGAAAAGACATAATATCTGTTCATTTAAAAATTTTTCGAAACAAAATGAAATATAACTAAGTTCGCTTTACTATCTTCACATAGTAGGTGAACTTATAAGATAATTGTTTCTTAAAATAGTATGGTACAGCGGATATAAATAGAAAAAAGATCACATATTTTTTCACCTAATTAACGCGATCTATGCTTTCGTATGAAGTTCCTATTAAAAGTGATATGTCTTCTTTGGTAGATTCGCACAAATTTAATAGGCTTTTAAATGGAGTTAGTTAGTAGGAGCTGAGTCCATCTTAAGTCTTCTTAAATGTTTGTTAGATTCACACAAATTTGATAGGCCTTTACCATGTGTCCGTAAAGTATAAAAATTCCTCAATTAATCAAAAGTTTAGATTGAGTTAGTTAGTAGAAGCTGGATGCATTTTAAGTCTTAGTAGAAGCTGGATTCATCTTAAGAATTTAATAGACCCCTACCATGTGTTCATAATTTAGATGGAGTTAGTTGGTAGAAGTTGAATCCATCTTGAAGTCTCCCTGGAAGTTTGATAGATTCGCAAATCTATCGAACATTATCTATCGTAAAGTATAAAAATCTCGCATACTTGAGAAAAAAATAAATTTTTCTTATATTACGATGGTCTCAAGTTTAAAGTTTCTTAAAGAGTTTTAGAAACTTCCCAAGAGAGAGAGAGAGAAAGAGAGAGATAAATTTTGTTTACCTTCTTTAAGTGTGGTAAATCAATGTTTACTGATTCATTGCGAGAATTACAGATTTTTCTGTTTTTATTCTTTAATCGTAATATATTTTTTGCTTTAAAAATGTAAATCCACTGAATATATGCATGAGAGGCTTGGCACATAACATTAACAAATTTTTTAACATTTTTTATAATAGAAAAATTTCAAAATTTTACTTAATAATCATAATGCTTATATTTGCCTAATTCAAGCTTAGACAAATTTTGGTTTTTTTTTTTCCTTTTTTGCTTGAATAATTTCATCAATTTGTTGTTAGGAATTTTTCATAAATTATATGATTATATATGTCTGTGTATTGTTACGTACTTACCTCAAACGTTCCCGTAACAGATAAAAATGTTCTCGATCACGTTCCAAAGCCAAGAGAATGCGTTGAAATTGTTGAATACGTTTATGTAAAAGCATATTATGATTGTCTATATTCACGCCGGCTATACCGCTATCGAAACTACATTCAAGCATAGTAGTGGGACTGCAACTGCTGCTTTTGCCACTATCCGAACAACGTGAATTATGCAAACCACCATCTTTGCATAAAATTGATGTTAAAGGTTTTCTATACGAAGGAATTCCTGATGTTATTGTGTCATTATCGCTATCATTAGCGTTAGTATCATTAGTGGCAGTTATAGCGGCTTTGGTTGATGTTACTATAGAATGGCAGAGAGTCTGCAATGACATCATATTGGAATTTTTGTTTTTTGAATATTTCGAATAATTTTTGCCCTTAAGTTTTATTTATTCTCGTTCTTTTTTTTCTTCTTTGTTTAATTAATAATTATTTAATTTACATTTTGTTTTGTTTTTTTTTTTTTCATTATTTTAAGCAAACCACGTTGTATGCATATTTTTATTTTTTATTCTTTTCTTCAATTTTTTGCATTTCCTTTTTTTCGCTGTTTTTTTTTCAGTTTTTCTTTTTTTTTTTTGTTCTCTTAATTTGCTAATTATTCTTCAGGT
>KK351044.1:1091986-1110069 GCA_000671755.1 Glossina brevipalpis
ATTATTTTTTTATATAATTTTATTTTTTTTTTATATGTATTATTTTTGTTTTTTATTATTTTTTTATATAATTTTATTTTTTTTTTATATGTATTATTTTTGTTTTTTATTATTTATTTATTTTATTTTATTTTTTTTCTTTAAAATTTTTTTATTTACATTATTTAATTTTTTTTTTGTGTTTTGTTTTATATTTTTTATTTAAAATGTTTTATTGTTTTATATTATTTTATTTTTTATTTCTTTTAAAATTTTCTATTTACATCATTTTATCTTTTTATAGTATTTTATTTTTTTTTTTAAATTTTTATTTATATTATTTTATTTTACTTATATTATTTTATTTTTGTTTTTTAATTTTTTATTTTTTTTAATTTTTAAAATTTCTTTTTTATTTATATTATTTTATCTTTTTATAGTAATTTATTTTTTTTTTTTTTAATTTTTATTTATATTATTTTTTATTATTACTTTATTTTATTTATATCTATTTTACTTATTATTTTTTTTTTATTTTTAAAATTCCTTTTTTATTTATATTTTTTTATTTCTTGTATATAGTTTCAGTATTTATTTTATTTTTTATATATAAATCAGTTTACTTTGATACATAGACTCGTAATGTTAAGTATATTCAAAATTCGTCTTAACTCATATTCATAACTTTTCTTACTTGTTTTCTTAATAAATTATTTAAGCACACATTGTTTACATTTTGTGTTTTCCTTCACTTTTTAGTCCAATGTAAGAGTACGCCTATATAATTCATCGCACATTTCTGTTGAACTCAACGTTGTGTTTATATTTCGGTTTTTTTTTTATTATCATTTCTATATATAAACTTAACTCTCTCACGTGTTATTTACTTGATTAGTTCACAGTACTTGCATGAATTTTATTTTTATTTTTTTATTTTTTGTTTTAAAATAATTTTTAAGAAAAAACAAAAAAGTTTATTTTGTACGTCTATAATATAAATAACGGTTTTTAGTTTCTTTAATTAAATGTAATTCAGAAAAAATGAATTTCTTGAAGAAAGTTAATATGTTGCACTCGTTGGATTATTATACCTTTTTCTTCATTTGCTAATGTAACAGTGAAAAATAGATAAAAAATAACGGTCTCTTAGAAGATGATTGAAGATGGATAAGTAGATAGACAGATAATAACCTTATAATGTGAAGAGTAAACAAATAAGTTAAAAACGGTAAAAAGTATGTAATGAATACCTTACCACCTCTCTAATATAATAAAAAACAAAAAAGAAAACATCAGTAATAATTTAAGCGAATAATTGTTAAAGAAAAAAAAGATTGGATTTAAGATAATAAATGATAAACGGGTACACCCCGATTAACAAATCACAATTAATTAATATTAAATAATAAACACTATAATTAACAAGAAAAAAAATTATATTCGATCGTGACCGCATCGTTTAGACCCACTATCTTCATTTTAAAAAAAATCGAAAGTAATTCAATTCTGTTATTCTATGCTATTGTGTGAGCGGGGAATTTTTTCCAATTTTGTAAAATAAATGTGAAAATTTTTATTGCGTTTTCATTTACAGCTTATGAGTGATCAGCCAAAACTGCAAATAAAAGCCATATTATTTTTGTTGCATTGTAAGCGTGTCCTTCGACCGATTTTCAGCATCAATCTACTGCGTGCGAGAATTTCCAATATTTTTAACTCAATATCTTCGAAGTCTTGCAGTCCACAGGATCTTTACCACACAGTTTACATAAACAGATAGACGGACATTTTTAAACCGGTTCTAAAAATCATGCTGATCGAGAATGTCTTGAATTTATAGGGTCTCTGAAGTTCAAGTATAATTATAGAGAGAAGATAATTGAGATAATAAATAATAAACAAAGAATTGCACATAGAGAATAACTTATGCTGGATAAAAATTAATGAAGAAAGAATAAATGGCGAATAATAAGTTATGAATAAAGCTACAAATGATTGGGTCATAATTATCCAAGAATAATTAAACAATGACTGATAACGTATTAAAGTGGTTTAATAATAATGGCGACGAAATATTGATGTTGTATGTCATGAAGGATTATTCATTTCAGGGTCTGGATTTGGCAAAGTTATTTTAATAACACATGTAAGAGAGAACTGCTATACAAGGTTTTATATGTTTAGCGTAATATTTTCCATTTTATAATATCGATTGCTTGACAGCCGCTAAATATGTAAAAATAATAAAAACTTGCTACCAAAATGCTGACTCTCTAGTAGATACATTTCATGCATAATGAGCAGATTACGATAATAACATAATCGTCTACCTGAGCGCAGTACTGTAGGCAGTGGAAGCTTTAGAAGTTTTAGAAAACTGCATCTCTAGAAGATTTGTTAAGAACTACACGCATTAGAGAAAACGTCAAAGAACATCCAAATTTAACTATTAAACGGATCGTACAGCATTTGAGTCTATCTTACTACATATTATGATGTATTTTGCATTTGGATTCCCATCTCCATTCTTGAAAAATTCAGCTAACACGAGAACTGAAGTCGACGGGTCTTGCAATTCGTGGAAGTTACGCTAATTAGACGCTCGAACAGCAACGTTTGGATGACGATTTTTCGCATCAAATTTTCTTCATGAGTGATATGACTAATTTTTCGCTTGGTGGATATGTCAACAAGGAAACTGAACACATCTGGGGCAATGAAAATCCACAAGTCAAAAAAATCGTTGCATATCCAAACGGTAATGAGGAATTGGATACGGAGGCCTGTTAGACCTGTACTTATCGGAAAATGACGATGATGTGACATAGACCGTCAATTTGAATGAAGTGATTTCAACAGGATGGTGCCTTAAGACCCGCAAGATGTTGGGTTTTGACATTGTTGCTTGAAAAGTTTCTGAGTCATATAATTTCACGCTATAGTGGTGTGAACGTGCCATCAATATCTTACCGCTGGATTTTTTTTTTTTTTTGCGGGATTATACAAAGGATTGAGTTTGTGCGAATAAGCTTCAAAGTCTTGATGCCTTGAAAACGAACATTCGTCAAGTAAAGGCTAAGCTACTGCCTGCTGTATGCAGACAAGGCATTGAAAATTATTTAAAAATGCTCCATTTCTATAAGATATCCCTTGGAAGATACTTGGTTGATGTTGTTTTGATGTTTGTTGTAATGGCAAGATCCAAACAATATATTAAGAAAAAAAACTGATTCAAACCTCAATTAAAAGTGTATTTTATTTATAATTGCTTTCGGAACCAAAAAATGGTTAACCCTCTAAAAGGGAGAGAAGAGAAGGATAAGTAATAAATAAGGAATAAAGAATGGGATCTGAAAGATATTTTTTACTCGAAAAGCGGATAACTTCAATTAAATGTATGAAAAGTTAATGGATAATAACTAATGAATAAAAAACAAAAAAAAAAAAAAATGAATAAATGATGATAAGAGATTAAATCTTATTTATAATGATTAAAAGAGAGTGATTAAAACATGACTAACATGAAATAAAAATAAAGAGTCATAAGTAAAGAGGAATGAATAAATAAATAATAATAAATGAATTTTATATCAAAAAGATATATAAAATATAAATAAACGACAATGAATAAAGAAAAAAGGGAAATAGGAAATGACAGTCGCATTTTACTTAATAAAAAAAAAAAAACAAACAAAATAATGCAAAGTGTATAAATAGTAAATTATGAATAATAATTAGCGTAACAGATAACTGATAATAGATGATGAAATTAAATGTGATAATAATGAATGAAAACTAAAATCTAATGAATCATTAACAGTAACTAATTTGTGATTAATGCATAATATGTGAAACAAAATTGAAGTATATACTATAAACCGAGAAAGCGGATAAAAGATAATTAAAAAACATTACATAACAAATAAGAAAAGGCAAGTGATGAATAATTTTTAGCGGATAAAAACTAATGGATAAAGCGAATGAGATAAATGCAGTGAAGTAAGCAATGAATGAATAAATTAGAATACATTAGTAACTGATAAGATGTGAAGTCCTCTATATAATAATTAAAACTAATAGAGAGTACTTAACAATCATGAATAGAGTGATTGACAAGGGATAAAGGAAAAAAGAAAAGAATGAAAAAATACGAAAATTTACAGTGTACCTTTAAAAAGGTGAATAAAAAATAATTGAAAAATAACAAATAATGAATAACAAATACGAAGTGAAGGATACTTTAAGCATAAGTAGAATAAGATAAGTCAGATAAGGTAAGAAGGATAAATTAAAAGATGACGGATAATGAAAAAAAAAGTAACTGAGCAGTAATGGATAATAAATAACGTAACACAGATGATTGTTAATACATTGAAAATAATGTAAAATAATTAATGAATTATAATTAATATATGCAATATGTGTTTAATAAAGACAAAAGTAATACATATCTGCAGATAATTTGATTAATAATTATGATAAAATTATAGATTTCATCGTCTGCCTGTAAATAAGTTATAAATATGTATAACTATTCATAAAATATATGTACGCTATTTGATATATAATGAATATTTGATGACAAGATTAATAAGAAAATATATATGAGGGGTTACTTGAAATACTTTAAAAGTGAAACCATTATCCTTAGGATAGGAAGGTGCTGAAGTAGGTACAGATTCCAATACTTTAATGTAAAACATTTATACTTTATTAGTGCTTTCTAGGCATTATATTTCTATGCATTAAGAAACGTATGGTAGTACATTTAATATAATTATTTCTTTGCAAAAAATAAATAATCGAACAAAGAAAAAGCAACAAATTTATTTCATATTGATTAAGTTGCTGACTTTACGCGAATTTCTACTGATAAAATACTACAGTCTAGTGATTGTCAAAATCGCCTTACAATTGTGGAAAAATTCGAAGTAAATTTTTTTAAAGTGGAAGACACTTGAAATAATTGATAAAAACTCATTGACTTTTTCGTTTGTAAAATTCGCTTAATTTCGTTAAAATGACTGCTTATTTGAACCAATCTAATTTTAGAGTAAATCTTTGAGATAAATTTTCTCAAACTCAATTAAACATTTACTAGAAAAATTTTTCTTCCAACATGGTTTACAGGTAGGAAAATGGGTAGCTGAATAAGGCAAAGGTACAGAAACATTTATAAACTTCGGTGTTGTTATAATCTGTTTATTTAGATGAGTTTAAATGAAAACTAATTCCAATTTTGGTTGTTCACATCTCAAAATTTTGTCAAAAAAGATGAGGGTAACTCTTCCTAAGAAATAGGATATATATAAATATCGAAGTTTTTGCAAGCACATCACTAAAAGACCATAAGAAGAAATTCGCCCCTAAAAACTTAAGAAGCTGAATCAATTTTGTCCAGTTCGGTCATATGTAGTTACGACATTCTTTGTCAAAAAGAGCAGACGATCAAAAAAATTTTATATAGAAGAAGGAAACTGACCGCAATATTTTCTAAGTTGATGATCAAATTTTAAAATGAACCTGTTTCGTCCTCAACTATCCTCACATTATTTTTCATTTTCAATTCATTTCAATACACAGTGCATAATGGACTTAACAATTGAGACAGAATGGTAAGCATAGAATAGAAGAATAGAACGGTAAAACCTAGCATATACAATAGGTTGGGGAAAAGGTAATCTATTATTTTTTCGTAACATGGCTGTAGTGATCGATATCTTGTAAAGTTAAAAAAGTGACATTTCGCACTAGAAAAATTATTTTATTTTTTTTTTTCGAAATTCGGTACATTTTACAATTTTTCTTTAATAAAAGCGAAAATGTAAGCCAGGCAACTAAAATTTTGAATGGTGTTTACAGCTAACTACGTGAAAATTTGATTCCGTCGATTCCGTTCAGATATTTTTGATATTAAAGATGCACTTTGCTCAGGTACGCCTAATGCGGAAAATGTCGATAAAATCACAAAAATGATTGAAATTGATTGGCATGTTAGCAGTCGTAGCATCGCCCAGGGACTAAAGATCAACCATAAAACCATTTAAAACCATCGAGCATGAAATTATTTAAAAACCATATATAAACCATTTGCACAAAAGTGGAGTCAAAAAGAAGCTTAATGTCGCGGTTTCACAATCTTCAAGTTCAAGTAAAAATAATGGGTTTTCTTATATTATATTCAGTTTGATGGCAAAAAGCAAACCATAAGTGTACTACGATCATATGCTTATGGTTCTGAAAAATACCAAGACTCGTTGCCTGTTAAAGGTATGGACCTAACATATTTTCTAGGGCCAACCAAAAAATTGAAACGATGATATCAGAGAAATATTGTTCTATTTAAGCTACTGGTCTGAATTGTTAGCCATCTCCCTACGGTGAACTAAAGAAAAACTATTTTATCCAGCAAATAAAGTTGATTTATTGAGGTTTTAGAAATTTCCTAATATATGGAAGAAAATTATTGTTATCCACTGTAAAATTCTTTTTTCTTATCATTAATAATTTCCAGTCATAAGTAATGGTATGGGAAACTAATAACACACAAATCTTCATTGCAAACATAGAAAATTTTTTCGCAAACATGCGAGACGTTGTCGCCTTGATATTGCAAAACGTAAAAAAATATTTTTTTTGGGAATTTTTGGCTCATTTTCAATATAAAGTAATTTTCGAACGAATTCATAAGCGACTCAAGCCATTTTTTTTTTTTTTTTTTTGAAGTTAATTTACAAACTGTCATCTACCATAAGTTCCATAGCATGACTTCATAAGACTTATATTTTCAAAGTAACACACGACTCTACGCGCCATTTATTAAAAGAAATGCTATGAATTTTTTCCTTAAACTATTAGATCGGCTAAATCATAACACAGACTGGAAACTTAATCATAGCAAGAAAAAGAGAAGAAAAAAAAGGCAACAAAACTATTAAGGAGTCGACGAGGAGCTGTTCAACACTTCACATAAACGAAACGCAATTGTATTTGTCTGTTAAATTTTGCCTCACAGCAAAGACTTTCCTTAGACAGACGTCGTTCATTTTTTCATTAGGCGTCGCCAACACTAGCGCGCTTTGGTTTTACTACCACCTCAAACATATTATCTCATATATTTCATTTAACTGTTGAGACGTATTGTAAGTAATAAATAAATTACGAGGGTGCGTCTCCTACCAATTTGTAACGCTTTCATCCTACGCAACTATATATCGCTAATTAAGTTTGAAAGACTAATTAAACACTTATTGTTAATTAAAGTTTCTTCTGTCTCTCTCTCTCTCTCTCTCTCTCTCTCTCTCTCTCTCTCTCCATCTTTCTCTCGCTCCCTTTCTCTCTTTTCTTATAAATTCAATTCAATATAAAACAACACATAATACTAATTTGACTTGATTGGTTCTTTAAAAAATCTTTAAGAAATTGTTTTTTCGTTCTACTCTTTGAAATGAATAGAAATTTCAAAAAAGAAAATAATTTTCACATATAAATACGCTTAATAGCATTTAAAAAGATCTGTCGTAGTATTTTTTTAACGTTGATGTGGAAAAAATTTGCAAAAACCAAAAACCCACATTCGCTCTGCCAAGTACATCGGCACATGGTACCTATTACAACGCAGCTAAAAAAATAGCCGCTAGGTGTGTCAACGAAGCGTTAAAATTTCAAAAAAAAAAAAAGGAAAATTTTCTATTTCCCCTACGCAAGAAGAGGAGCAAAGAAATTGAATAAACAGTAATGCGATATTATAGTAGCTCTCCACTATGTCAGTAATATGCGCGTGAAATGCAATCTACAGTACCAGTGGAATAAAGAATAAATAGTACGGCTTCCACGGTATAACATCTGATGAGTATGTCGTCGATTCGATTTCTATGTAACTACAACTATTCGCTTGTCAGGTGTACTCATGTATATATATATATATATATATATATATATATATATATATATGTAAACAAGAGGGTAATATTAGTTTGGGGGAAAAGAAATCCATCCAATCTTATATGAACTTCAGGACTTTATTTAACATTTCGAATTGGAAAATAATGGATTTCTTTTTCCCCAAACTAATATAAAGTATCATATATAAACAAACTCTCTCTCTCTCTCTCTCTCTCTCTCTCTCTTTCTTTCTTTCGTTTTTTCTTTCTTTCTCTTTTTGTCGCTCCTATTAACTGTTATTCGGCCAAATGTATTATAGCACAGCGTGAGGTGTGCGAATACATGCAAATATTTCTAAAATTTCTATTTGTGTTGTAGAGTTTTTTTTTTTCTCAACTTTTTCTAGTTTTTCCTTTTTTTTTTTTATATGTAATTTGAAACGCTGGGTCCGTTCAGCTATGGATGTAAGTAAAACTTAAGCAAGTGTAACGACTTTGACAGTGTTAATGTATGTCTTTCATAGACTCATGTAGTCATACACAATTATATATAAATAAATAAATGCATTTGTATTTGATATCACTGACATACCTGACGAAGCATTAAACAAGCTTCTTCTTCTTCTTCTTACTTGCATTTCATATTTTCTTTCTTTCACCCTGAACTTAAAACTTAATAAAACTGTTTTCTTTCCTTTTTTTTTGTTTTATTTTTGGCTTTTAATTAAGTATTTGTCGATTAAATGTTTATATTGTTGTTATTTATTACCTGCAATGATTATTTGTTTAATATGTTATGTCTCATTAGCATGTATTTAATAAAAGGGTAATTAAAAAAATTAAAAAAAAAAAAAAAATTATTTCAATTTTTGCTTCCTTTGATCAATTATCTCTTTTTAATAAAAATAAATTCTTGGACCAAAAAAAAAAAAAATAGAATGACAACTATAGATGACAGACTAAGACTATCGACTTCAATTTTTTTATATTTTTTCTACTGTTTTTAATAAAGTAAAATAAAAATAAAAATTCTCTAAAAGTTCTATATTTAGGCTCATTCCCAACAAAAATTGTGACAACTTCAACTAGACTCGCTTCTAATTGTACCGATTAATTCAGGCACATTTTTGGCACCCGTCCGTCCATCTGTCCTTCTCATATTTGTCAATGAATAGGTAACGATTTTTAAGATATTTCTTAATGAAATTTACTACATTGGGATATTTTAAGGTGAGTACAAATTCTTTTAAAAACGATTTGTCTAAATCGGTCCACTTTTATGGCCACTCTCTATATAATGCCCTATATTGAAAAAGTCATGTTGTCTTATGAAAAAATTTTATAATTTTTAGTATTTTTTAGACAAAAATTGTCAAAAAAAAAAATTTCTTTTTTGCTCAATATTTGGATAATAAGGGACCATTTTTGGATCTCAAAATCATTATAATGTTCTTATAAAAAATAGGCTTTAAATGGCATCCAAGTCCAAATTTTAATATTTTATGTTAAAAATATGTCTAGAATATAGACTTTACGAATTTTATAAATTTATTATGTTAAGTTTGGATTAGATCTTCTTTGCGGACCTATTCTTATTTAAGTATTCTTAGGAAAAATCAATATTTTTATGTCACTAATTTTTGATATTTTAAAATGAAAATGTTTGAGAAACCTTAAATTCTTTGAAAAAAAAATTAATTTAATTAAATTTGAACCATATCAAATCACGATTCGAACCCCTACCGTTTAACACTTTTTCCAGAGAAGAAGTGTGAGTTTTATAAATTTAAAATTATGCTAAAGTTTTTCTTAAGGCTTACAAAACTTCGTAACTGTGTGGTTGTATTTTTACTTGTCTTTAATTATATATTTTTCATTTGCAATTGTTAATAGAGTTTGTGTTAAGTTTTAAATTTTTTTATTCTTGGTTTTCCTTTCATTATTTTTATGATTATGATAAATATTTATATCAAGCAAGGTTCAACACTTATGATGTTGATGGCCTTATACACTTTTCTGTGAACGAATTACCTTTGCTCTCAGCTTTTATGTGCTTTGTAGCCATTAGCTGACAGCATATGTATCCTAAAATTTAGTTTCCTATCTTCCTATAAGCGGATGCGCAAACTCGTACAGTAAACAAATAGACATCAGACAGACATTGGATTTTACGCTATCCGTAAATAGAGAATCAGTCATCTTGTAATAAAGAAAACAACTTCTGATTTTCTTCTTTTTTTTCACTCTACTTTTTGGATCTTGCTATTGTGAAATACAATATTCTAGGGCTATATAGGACCGGACTCTTTTCAGGTAATTCTCAATGACTTGCTTGCACATAGTGGGCAATAGGTCAAGCATACCTTAATGGATGTTCGATATTTCAAATTATCAAGTGTTTGAAGATTGTGCGCATAAACTTGATCCTTTGCGTAACCTCGCAAAAAACGTTTAGCGGTGAGAAATTGCAAAATCTTGACGACCAATTTATATCTCCAAAATGTGCAGGGTGATGAATTTAGATTTTCTTTGACACTTTCACTAACAGGTAAAATATTTTTGGTCCAGTGTGCGTTTCGATGGAGTGTGGATCTTAACAAATTTATTGCAGATCCAGTTTCTTCAAACTTTGTCACAGTTTTGTTTATAGTGCGCTCAGATGGACGATTATGTCGATCATAATATGTTTAGTAAAAGTACCTATTTCATTATCGTAGCATGTCTTTACTATTTTAACACGTTCACAGGCGATTCCACGATTTATGTAGTAAAATGGCAAAAATTGCACTAAACATGTAATTCCCTGGGTGACAACTTTGTTTTGTATATATTACTGAGACAAGGTTTCCAAATTCGGACTACGAGATGGATGGCGTTACATATATATACTTTGTAGAGTCTTGAATGCGTACTTCCGGACGTTATAGTGGAAACGTTTAATTGCCTCTATCCTTTGACTCGGGGTATAAGATTTATTTCCCAATATTCTAACAGAATTTAGATCGGATTTACCTTTAGATCGTAAATTATTGGAAAAGATGTTTTGAAAGCCTCATATTTTACAATGTCGTTCCTGTTTTTTGCCCCCAGATGTAAATTTTGCCGATGTTTTAAGCTGATTTGAAATTAATTATAATTTTCTTCGATAATAAAAGCTTCAACAGCACATAAATGCAGAAGGAGGGGCATGGCTAAATCAACTTAAATGGTTCATACGGATCAAGAATAATAAAAAACTACTGATTACACTTAACGTAAAATATTTTTTATTAAACGCTTAAATAATACTTATCATGTTAGATTTTTTATCTCATGCGAGAAAAAATTTTTTAATGCAAACAACTGTCTCCATTGCAAGTTACACACGAGGGAATATTTTTTCAAACCTGATTACTGACAAGTGAATTCTATAAGGTTCTGACGTTTTCCCTGTTTCTCTTCTTTTTTTTTTTTTTTTGTTATAACAACAGAAATGTATGGATACGGATCTTAATAAATTTATTGGAAACTACATTCTGAACAGACATAAGTTTGCTTTAATAGAGAGTTTCGCGCTAGATAGTATTCAAAATAATAAAATATAAAGAAAGTAATAAAATTAATATAATCCGTTCTCTGGAGGGGGCGAAAGGGAAACCTATATCTTATTTTGTTCTTATAAAATTTAATGCGTAGTACCATTACCTATAATTATTGTTAATCCCATTTTGAAGTGGATGCAGTTTTCTTCACACGTATCGTGCGGTAGCTTTGCAAGTGAAAGTCAAATCTTATGTTGGCACAATAAAATTTCTGAAATTTTCAAAATTCGCTACAATTAAAAAGTCGTAATAAGACGTTAATGAAAATACTTCAAAACCTACGTCATTTAGGGGCTGAAAACTTCTGTCACCTGAATCAAGTTTATTCTGAGACGATTGTTATGAAAATTAAAGTAGTGAGAGAAAGAGACTAAAGAGAGAGAGAGAGGGGGAGAAAAAGAGTAGAAAGAGAAAGAGAGAAAGATAATAGATATGTTACAACGTTCGAATAAGGGAGAGGGAAAAAAGAGAGAGTTAGAGAGAAAGAGAGAGATAGAGAGAATTGCTATAACCTTCGGATATTTCTCACACTTTTTTCTCCAACTAGGAAATGAGTGTTTAACTTTAACGATGTTCAGGAAGTTAAAATAGAATGTTATAGTAGGGCAAGGCCGACGAGACTTACCCAGGACCAAAACGAAAAAAATTAATGAATTATTCCGGAAAGGAAAATCCGTTCTTTACAAAATTTGAAAGAAAATTAATATTTATATGCAGTAGGATACTGCATTTGCATGATATTTGGTCATCTTACAAAATGAAAGATAAATATGACAAAAGAAATTTTTATCGAAAGATTCTCAACATAGTTTAAGTTAGCAACTACACGGAATTCGTTTATTAGAAATTATGGCGCAAACTTCTTGTGGTACGAATATATCAAATTTATGTTGAGTTTTGCAACATCCAGAAAAGAATTTAATATAGATTCATCTTTCACTAGACCAATCAGTTTAGAGTTGTCTTTGAATCGCTTTAAGTATGTCTGTCCGTCTGTCTGTTTGTCCTCCTAATGCTTTTTTATTGTCTTCAAATTACACCTGGCAATTTTCACGATATTCTCATATAATTTGATACACTAACATGCTTTTCGATTAAGAACGGGTTATTCTTGCCTAGAACCACTCGCTATAGCGTGTTGGCTTTGTTTTGAATAAGTCGTTACATGGAAAAATTACGTAATTTTTAATATTCCCTTATAAAAAAACAACAAACAATATTATTTGGCATATTAACTGAATGTGCAAAAATTGGATTAGATCGGAACATTTCAGTGCCTTTCTATGTTACCTTTCTTCAAAAATACGCTATAAATTTTTATATGACAATAAAGTCTAATTTTCAGTACAAAATGTTATGTTGAAAATTAGTCTAGGATGGTGATTTGATATATAAAATTATTTTACTAAATATGAACTATACATTGGTCCATTTTCTGGACACCCTTCCCTATAAAGGTCTACATGGAAAATAGGCCTATATATATATATATAGCTTTACGATTTAATTTTCATGTTTTATAGAATAAATGACTAAGTTACTACCAAATCCTTGGACAAAAAAAATTAAGTTTACTTAATTTGTACCGCAAAAGTTCATGTTTTGATTCTTGTCTCATATAAGAGAATTCTTCAAAAAATAAATAATAATAAATTTTTGTTCGTCATATCATTGAATTTTAGTAGTCGAAGCGTTGTAAAGTATTGAAAGGTCGGCCTTGCCCAACTATAACGTCCTAACATGTTTATTTTTATGCATTTATTCATACACATGAATTTCAAGTATAAATATAAAATAGTAGCTGAACTCAAAAAGAAAATAAATAAATAAAATGTAAAAATAGAAAATTGTATCAAAAATTATTTAAGTAAAATAAACAAAAAAATTAGTAAAAATCTAATCTAGTTACCAAAAAAGAAACAAAAAGGTGAAAGACAGCACACGACTATTAACTCTTTTTGCCGGCAACAAAATTATGCAGAAAGATGACATGACATGGCAGAGCTCAGTTCAAAATTATTGACAGCATGTAACAGATGATAGATAATGGGGATGTAACAGCAATATTCACACAACTGTTTTATGAAAAAAGCAGCAACTTGTCAGCTGTCTATTTACACCTGTTTACAATGTAAAGCTATCGTTTACATATATATGTATCTGTCAAATATAGAGCCATCCATTTAGTGGTCCGGATTTGATAACCTTTTTTCAGTAACATATGTGGAGTAAAGTTATCATCCAATGCATCAAATGTTTAGCATAATACTTGCCTTTTTACCATAACAATCGCTAAACCACATTAAAATGTGCTAGAATAGTAAAAGTTTACTACAAAATTGTTGATGCTGTAATAGGTACTTTTGCTGAACAGATTATGATCGACATAATCATCTATCTAAGTGCACTATAGGCAAAATTGTGACGAACTTTCATGAGAATGCATCTGTAACAGATTTGTTAAGACATAGTAATGCATACGCGACCGATAATATTGATGCTGTTAGTGAGAATACTAAAGAAAATCCAAATTTATCCATTACACGGTGTTCACAGTATTCTGATCGTTACAGACATATCATTATCAATTATAATTTTTGACGTGAGATTGAAAATATGGATGTTGAAGATATGTGGCTTAAAGAGAACGGTGCCGCAAGTCCAATGGCACAATTCATTTTGGCATTGTTATGCGAGAAATGATTCGGACGTTTAATTTCACGTTTTGATAATGTGAATTGACTATCAGAATCAATGCACCCGCTGACCTTTTTTTTGTGAGGACGAAGAATCGAGTTTATAAGAATAATGCCCAAAGTTTTGACATTTTGAAAACGAGCATTCATTAGATTATGGCCCCAAGCTGGAGTACGCTATGTGCAGTCAAGTCAACGAAAATGACCACTAAAGGATTCAATGCTGTAAGATGGTCCATGGATGATATTCCGTTGATGTTATATTCCATATCAAATGGCAAGGTACAAGCAATATTATGAAAAAAGAACTTGAACCTAATCTCAATCAGAAGTGTATTTTATTTGTATATACTTTCGGAAACATAAAATGGATACTGCTGTATATCGAAAAGGCGGATAATAAGATAAGAAATGAGATCTGAAAGATGTTTTTTACTTGGTAAAAGATAGCGGATAACTTAAATTATTTACTTTAAAACTACAAGTGAATGACCCTATACACATATATATATATATATATATATATACAGATAACATTTACATGATATATGGTATAGTACCAATACAACTGTGATCTGACTTTTAAAGAAATGTACAAATGATTCATCCATTACCCCAAACATACTGCGATGAAAAAAATGACTGACTGACTCCCTATAAAATATGCTTAATTACAAAAATTCTTCTGAATTATTGATTAGCTTGATATTAGCATAGCTTTCACTTATAATTCCTCGATAAATAATTTCACTTTTCTTTTTAACTTACAGGCGACCAAGCACTTCGCTTTAATGAAGTCAATCAACGTTAAGCAAAAAAATGTAGATAAGTTGAAAACTCTCAGACACGCTCATACGCGTATATAACACATAGCAGTTTAAAAAATACTTAAATAGAAATGCATACAAAAACACACATAAACACTTCTCATACATAAACACAATTCCCATTGACCCCATTTACAGGTGAATAGCGTAGCAATTTATTTATTAGATTATCAGTAGTAGCACAGACAGACAATAAAAACAGTACAAACTACAACAATAAAAAAGAAAAAAAAATGATGATTTCTATGTTACAACGTTCTATTCGAGTGATTTCTGTGGCAATCACCTTAACGTTAGTATGTGATGATGATCATTTTTATAGTAAACTCTAAACTAAACTAAAACAATGACAACAACCACTACAGCAACAGCAGCAGCAGCAACAACAGAAAAGTAACATCTCATTGGTTATAACTAATAAATAAATATTAGAAAAAAAAACAAAAAATAAGAAAAAGATTACAATCTATTTTTTTTTTTTTTTTTTTTTTTTGATTTTTTTTTTTTCATGCAATTCATGCGGAGTAGCTCTGCCTGGCAATCGTGACAATTGTGTGAAAAAAAATATGATCAATGTTTAATATCGGTGGTGTTGTTATTGGTGATGTCAAGATTGCTGTTTTTTTTTTTTTTTTTATTATCATTTCTTTCCTTTGTATTGTAATTCACATAATTTATTATTTATGATGCCCGGATCGGAATCTAAGATTAAAGGTAATTACTTCAGTCAGTGTTTTTTTTTTGCGCGTTTTTGTTGTTCGTCAATCATAAACTTGTATAAACATATTCGTGTATATATATGTGTATATATCTATATAATTTTTTCCTTCTTTTTTTTTGCAAATTTCTTGGACTACATTAAAAATGAAATGATTTTGGTGTCATGGAAATTGAGTCGCAATCAATTCAAATTAAAATTAAAGCAATTTTTTGTTTCGTTACTTTCCGTGCCATTGTTGCTGATAGTTCTGCCTTTAAGCACTATTATCAATTAGTTGCGGTGCGAAAGTTTATAGTGAAACGTGTTGTTTATGTTGTAAACTAAAGATAAAAAAAAAAAAAATTAACTTTCAATTACAAAATCGAAATCAAAATCTAGTTGAAAACGAATCTCCAAATACCGTTCATTTGTTTTTCAAATTCAAGGTTACCTTCGATTTATACGTTAGCTATCAAAATATTTCTGTTTTTAATTTTCAAGGTGAGATTTGAACAGATATTTACGCGATACCTGTGTACGATAACATAAACATACGTGTACCGAATACTTGAAACTGTTTAAATTCTGTTTTTTTCGTTTCACTTAATAAGTAGTACGCATTAATTATACCCATCAAAGAAGATAAACCATATTTGCCAAAAATTTGCATCGCAATCCCTCATCAGGTGTATTTATAAATGTGACTAAGTTGACAAGTCTCCTCTAGTTAATCAATTATGGGCGTCTATCTATTTGTTTCAAGGCATTTAGCAGATGTTTTAATACTTGCTTATGTTTTATTGGCATCTTATAGAAGGAAGACTGATATAAAAGACCGTAATATGTAAACTTGTTGTCTGCGATACGATATCATACGATGTACAATACAATTTACGATACGATACCATATACGATATACGACACATGACACGATGCACGATACACGTTGCGATACGATATACGCTACGAGATACGATACGAGATGTAGCAGGACATGCAATGCTATACTACAAAGGATTTACCTATGATACCGTATATAAGGTATACGTTTCGAAATACAATACGATATACGATACAGTATGCGATACGATATAGCTTACGATATACGATGTACGATACACGATACGATACATGATATGATACACGATAATATATATGATAATAGATGCGATATACGATACGAGATACAATACGATATGCAATGCAATATGCTATGTGATATACCTATAATACCGTATACAAAGTATGCGATACGGTGCACGATACGATATACAATACAATATACGATCCGGGGATACGTTATGATTTACGATACGATATATTACATAATAATCTCTTCTAGATAGGATACACAATATATATACGATAAAGTAATATGTTATATGCTAAATATGTCGATAGAGAATAGACGGTTATTCTTTCTTTTCTTCAGTACATACTAATGGTGGAGAACAAAATATTGAACCCAAAACAGTAACATAACTTACGTTATTGTTTTCTAAAAATAGTATATGAAAATGATGTACAGTTTACACATGTAATGAAAACCCCGGTTGAGCAATATTCGCTCGATTATTTATCTGTTAAACAATATATTCATCATTTTAGGTATCTATTCGTTTTGTCTTATTGTGCTTTATTCAATTCCGCATAGATCGCAAAATGCTATTAAATGTCTTTGGAAAATCATCCTCTGCCATCTTATTCACTCGTAACTAACAGATGAAGCGTATTGAAAGTAATCATTTTATATTCCAGGAAAGATACGCTAAATAAGTCGACACCACATGAAGCCTTCTACCTGGTTATTCTAACCTGACAAATGAAAGCAACTGCAGGTAATATTATAGATAATAGGGATATTTCCCGCCAACTTAATATATGTTTCTAGTCAAGGGATTTTTCTGATGTGTTTTCTGATGAACGCTTTAGCTTTTAAGTTGGGAAACATAAATGGTATTTTTGGAGTTTTTTGTATTGAAGAAATAAATTTCTCTTAAAAGATCTTAATCATAAAATAAAATAAAGCAGAAGCTAAGCATCAGTTATTTTCTACCTTAACCTATAAAATCTTTTGCTAAGCACTTCGCTAGTGATGAAAATCATTAGTAAATTAATTTTATTCGAATAAGTATTAGAATTATTTTCCAAATTAAATAATTTTTCAATATATTTTTAAAAAGCGATAGCATATAATTATTTAAGATAATTTTCGAACATTAACAAGTAAAACAATTATATTCAGTTATGCCGAATCTTTTATACCCACCACCCATCATCTTAAAAAAATGATAAAAAAAAATGACATCTTGATAGATATGCGTGGCAAATTTTTTCTATATTCCGCGAATACTGTGGAGATTTTTATTGTGTAGTCTATAAGCAGTCAGCAAAAAAAATGACAACGAAAACAGGTA
>KK351044.1:1126940-1138587 GCA_000671755.1 Glossina brevipalpis
CTCTCTCTCACTCTCTGCTTGGAAATGGAAAATATTTTCATTTAACCAACAAGCAACAGCTACTTAACAAATATATTGTTAGTATAGTTAGTGTGAATGTGTGTATTTATGTTTATTTATCAAAAAAAAAAAAAAAAAAGTAAAAAAGAAAAGAAAACAGAAAACATACAATAGTTGCAATTACTATGTAAAGTAATATATGTGCTCGTTTTGCAAGCGTTAACTTAAATCTAAACAAATTGTAATTGTATTACAAACAATACAAACACACACACACACACACACACTATGCACTTATACTCAAGCACACATGCTTACAAAATTTGTGCTGTAATGCACATAAACAACATTTTCAAAAACTGGTCACAACTGTTAAAATTTATTAGGCTTTTGTCGGTTCAGGCACGATTTTAAAATAAACAAAAAAATTATTTAAATTTAAAAAAGAAAAAAAAAATTATAAAAAATCGAATAGAAAGACTTTTTTATATATTTCTTCTTTTGTTTTCCTTTAAATTTAAGATTTTTAAAAAGTTTTATTTCATTATTACAGATATTTCTCCACAATCATTAGTGGATTATAGGGTTTTCCATAAAAAAAAATTATTTCGAATCTTACTAGCGGATCCAACCGTTCGTGTAAACATCAAGAGATGAAATATTCGTATATTCTTATATAGCTTATGGTTATATGGTATATGCCCGATGATTAGAGTTTGAAGTTTTTAAATTAAATTAAATAGAATTTTGTATAAAGGTTTGGCAACCCTATGCTGTGCAATTAGTTCTAATCGATAATTTGAATAAAAAATGACAAGAAATTTTTGTTTCGAAATTAATGATAGATTTTTATATGAAAAATAACTTAATTACGAAATTCGTATGATGTCAGAAAGTTAATAGAAGTAAAGGCTACCGATGGACATTAGTTTAAATTACATATCTTTCCGGTTTAAGTTCAATTTTAAAATGCATCCGGTGTATGAAAATTTTTGTTAATTAGATCTATAATCTTTGCAAACAATTAATCTGTTTGCCACCCTTTCTTTTTAAGCCAAAAGCCGGCTTCTTTAGAAACTCACATCCATAACTCCAGACACAATCATTATTATATCCACAACGGAAGGGTAAGGTGATATTCAATCCAACTTTTTGTTTGCAATACCTAGAATGAAGCTTCAGAGATTTTTTTAATGAAGTGGAGATATCAGCAACAACCAGAAGACGCCACAAAGTATATATATATTCTTGATCATCATCAAATTTAAAATCGATTTAAGCATGTCCATTGGTGCGTATGAAGATACCAGCAACACTCAGAAGACCCCACAAAATATATATATTCTTGATCACTATCAAATTGAGAATCGGTTTAAGCATGTCCGTCTGTCTGTCCATGTTTGACATCCTCTTGACCGCAAAAATAAAAATACCATCTATAAATCTTGCAAAAATGTTGGAAGTTCTTGCAAATAGGCTGCTAGTAAAAATGATCTAAATCGGTCAAAAGGCATGCCCATAGTACGCCATACTTTGAGAACAATTCTGCTTTAAAAAAAAAAACAAAATTGGAATTTTTTACATATTACTCAAAAACTATAGCAGGAAGATCTATAAAAATTTCCAGATTTGTTAAGCTAGCTAATCTTTAGTATCGGTACAAAACTGGAAAGGATCGACCAAACCCGCTCGATAGAATACAGTATTGGAATTAAAAATTTTTTTTACAAACGTTCGTAACGTTTGGGAAAAAAGTTTCAGAAACCTCGTAATGCGTATGTGTACTTTATCAGACATATCCGTTTGTCATATCTGTCTGTCCGTTTGTCCGTCCGTCTATTTATCTTGTCGCTTACCTGTGTAATGTTCGGGGTAATTATTTCCCCTATCGTAAAAATTAAGATACTTGGATGACAATTAGCAAAAACATTGAAAGTTCTTTCACACAAGTGAGTATTGAAAATAAACCAAGTCGGTCTTCGACCACACGTACAGTATAAAATGAACTGAAAACACTTTTATTTTCTGCGTGTTTTGCTTATACTCATAGACTATACACTATTCCATAGCAATAAAAAAAAACCCTCCCACGCCTATCTTTTAATTAATTTCTTTTTTTTGCTTTTTTTAAGATAAAGATGCAGAATATAAAAGATTCGGCAAAGTCGAATATAATGTCGCCATTTCTCTAACTTGTTTTATACCTGAACTAACAGGAAATTCTATTTACAAAATTTTGGGAACCCCAATGAAAATGAACAGGATCGACCGATCTTTACGATTTCTGCTTACATAAAGCTTCGTTTACAAAAAGAAGGTATAAATTTTAAATACTTCTCCTATCTACCTCTCTGACTTCTTTTAAGGCATTTTCAAATATTTTCAATTTCTAATAAATTCTCTAGAATTTATTCAGTGAAGTAATATATGGTATTTAATAGTCGACCATTATCATACAACTAACAAAAAAAATCTATTCAAGTCTCTTCTTGATTCTTGATTATTGTTAGTAGTAGTGATTTAGGGTAATTCATGTTCGGTTTCATCTATTTAAAATATAATTTTAACTTAAAAGTTTTAGATTATTTTTGCTCATTAATCATTCAAGCCAAACTAAACTAAATCGATATTAGGTCGTATTTATTTCTTGCGTTAATTACAAAAGACAAAAAAAAAAATAGTTTAAGAAGTAGAAATTGTAGAAAATTTTTAAAAATATTATAAAAGAGCCAGAGAGAGAGTCTCATTTTTATATCCATAAGATACCGAATATTTTATTATAGAATTCAAAAAGTTTCTTTTGGATAAAATTTTCATCATTTATTTTATTCTTTCATTCAGATTATAGAGAATACATTTTTTTTTTTTTTTTTGCTAACTTATATGCTTAACGTCATTAAGAAATTTTATAATTGTGTCTGCCAAGTATCTTTTGTTGTTATATCTTCCTGCCTGTGTGTTAATCGGATTAACACTAGACTCTTAATTTTGCTCAGTAAATGACATCGAGATGTTGTTGTTTTATCGTTATAAAAGAGAAAACTAAGAAAAATAAATTTCAATTATTATCTAAAGTTTAAAGCATTTATTTTTTAATTTAATTAAATCAATTTTTTTAAAATCTATAATAAAATAAAGTTGCATACGCTTGTCCTTATTTACCCCGTTAAAAAGACAAAAGACCATAATTTATTCTACTGTTACTGTTTTCGGCAAACATATACATATTTACATATATAAACCATAGCATATATATATACGTGCAATGATGTAAATGCCTTTAGGACATAAATATCGCCAAGTTTTGCTACATTTGTGTTACAATAATAAAGGGTGTCTCAATATGAGAGTGCAAGATTTAAATTGTGTTTAATTTGGTTTTTGTCATGCAAGTGGCAACTATGGAATTTGATAGTTGTCATCTATGATTTTATTCTGAATATTGAAAATGGAGCGCTACACCAAAAGAGAATGCATTATAATTACTCAAGTGAGTATCGAGATTTTATGAAAAAAGTCATGTACCGAATTTCCATTCGTATAGTTTCGTAAATAAAGAAAAATCAGAAAATCTTCGAGCGCTCTATGACGAACAAATGCATCCACAACGAACCGCTGTCTGGTACGGACTACAGTGAAACGGCACAATCGGGTCTTACTTTCTTGAAAATAAAGCCGGATTTGCAGAGACTGTGAATGACATTCATTACAGAAGCATGACAACCAAGTTCTTTAGGTCCTCAACTGAACAGCATGAATTCTAACGGAATATAGTTTCAGCAAGACGATGACATCTGTCACACTTTTTATGTAAGACTCCATTTATTGCAGCAACAATTTCCAGAGAAAATTATCTCACGAAATTTTGATATTAATTGGCCACCAAAATCATGCGATTCAACGCCTCGAAATTTTGGATTTTTCTAAAATCTCAACTTTATATAAAGTATAAATCAGAAACAATTCCTAAGCTTAAGGCCAAGATCCAACGTGTCATCAGTCAGATACATCCACATCTTTAGCAAGAATTAATCAAAAATTTCATGAAAAGAGTAATGTCATCTGTTATCAGATCCAATTGCCGCATACTTTATTCTATACTTAATGTCTACTTTGCAATGCATTTAAGATAACACAACTCAGTCAAGATATATGTCTTTTTATTTCTAAAGGAAATAATGCACTTGTATTGAGACACCCTTTGTAGAAATAAAAACGTATCTCTATACAATTTATTCGCTTCTATAAGAATGAAAAATATATATATAAAAGCGAAAAAAAAAAAAAACGAAACGAAAAATTGTAATACCAAGAATAGGAACAACAATAACAATAAAAACAACTATTGTAGAAAATTGTGAGACCGATAAATATAACAACAATTATCGGTTGCAAAATAAACACAATAAACACGATCGACCAAAATAATTGTTGTAATAGTTACATTATGAACCATATTTAGTGGTAACAATCAACACTAACCGCATAAAGGCAGCGAAGAGTCTGTAGCTGACAATAGGTGCTGCAGCATTTTGATCTCCTCTAGTTTTCGTAAATGTATTCAAAACACTCGTTACATGTATTATGCATCAGATCTAATTGCTTTAAGATTAGAGGTTTCTCTGTTTGTGCTTATAGATGCATAATATATATACATAAATATATACATATCCATATACATAAATATATACACACACATATACATGTGTGTAGTGTAATGTACATGTAACTACAATTTAATAATCATTCATGGCTTTTGCATGCATTGCTCTTAGTAATGTTTTGCATTTTTTTTTTCAACGTAGTGACACATAAATTTCCAACCATAACTATTCAAGTGGTTTCGATTTAAAAAATATATATGTATATATATACATATACGTATGTAAACCTATCTCGAAGAGATGTTCAAAGAAATGTGACAAGTGTCAGATTCCTCTTATTTTTTTTTTTTTTTTCGTTTTCTTTTTAAATTTCTTCATAGATGGGTTTTGTGGTTATTGCGGATTCAAACAATTTCTTTGATTGAAGCTGAAAAAAACGCAGCAAAATTTATAGAAATTTGTAGCATACTCTAAGGATTACTTTTTTAAAGTAACTATAATTGGTTTGCAATTTAAGGGGAAAGGCTACTAAACCGGCATAAAAATAACGGGTTGGAAATTATTAAGCGTACATTTTTAAATATAAACAAAAAAATTATTTCGAAAAAAACATTAATAAACAGTAAAACCGCTGACATTCTCTGGAGACATATGCAAGTCAAGGGGTCAAGGGGCTCGTAGACAAATATTGTAAGTGATTCATAACTGAATTTAAAAAAACATACTCTTTTTTTTTTTTAAAAATATTTAAATCCTTTTTTAAAACCGAAAGAAAAGAATGAAAATTATAGAAAGTATATTGCGGTTTTTTTTTAAAAATAGTGTGTTCCGTAGAAAATGCTTTTGAAGTTTAGCAATATATTGTAGGCAGATTCTTTTATGACAAAAAAATATTCTATTACTTTTTTGTGCCCGTTAACTGGCAATCTCAGAACTATGACATTATTCTTCCAGGTCATCCAAGTTGCTTCTCTGTTCTCGTAAATTTATTGGTCGAAAATACTTGCTTTGCTGCACGTGTTCAACATCGAATGTTACGTAACACACTTTATGTGTTAGAAAATGGTAGAAAATCCGGAAAGAAAATATGTAATGCAATAGAGCTAAATTCATAAGCTATTCTAAAAGCTTGATTCGAAACTTTTAATTTCTAGGCAGAAGCATTGAAATCTACCAAATCGCTTTCAGTCGAATTTTTAGCACTAAAATTTTTGAAAATACCAATAGCATACTTTTAGACTCCCGCGAGTTTTACAATGATTGCATATACACTTAGGGACGTTAGAAATATATTGAAAGAAGAAGCAGTAAATTATATAAATTCTTGCTATATAGATTTTCGAATATTTACTTCAAGCCTATAGCAACAACAAAACTCGTCTAAGCGGCTTTGATTAACAAAAGATTTCTATACTTTTCTGGCACTGCTATGTAATAAGATATTCTTTATATAAAACTCTCTTCATACTTTTCTCTTTTTTTTATTATACGTACAGGGCATTATGTTTTTCTCCCAATCTAAGATCACGTTTTTAATCCGTATAAAAAAGTTATAAGCAATCTCTACCTTTTCCTTTCTCATAGGTGACTTTATAGCACTTAAAAAACAACAAAAACGATTAATTAGATAATGAAGCAGAGAGATCTACTCTTGTTTTATGCCAGTTTCCAATAGGAGTAGAATTATAAATTAGAAAAATAAAAAAAAATATTTATTTTAAATTTTAAAATGTATTTATAGTTAAAACGTACTTATAGTTTAATTATGAAATTATAAAATTCTTATCTGGCAATGCTTATAAGCTAATTGTTGTTCAAGCTTATAAAACATTTGTGAGAGTTTTTAAAAATGATATGGAAAAGAGAGAAAGGGAGAATGAGAGAGAGAGAGAAATGGAGAGAGAGAGAGAACGCAGGAATGTATGGGAAATGAATCGATGAGTATTATTAAAGAGAATTCACTGAAGCGGAAATGCCGGCCCGGGACCGGTATGTATTTCAATCGAATTAAAGTGAAATAAAAGTTTTAACATTTTTTTAAACATTTATACAGATTTAAATGATTTTAAAAATATATATTAACTTTTTATTAATTTATCAAATTTATTTAATTATTTTCGATTTTTTAGACAAAAGCATTTGTTTGTACTTGCGCAGTTGTATATGTACATAAGAATCTCGACTCATTTAACATTATCGAGAGACATATGTAATACAACATATTAACCTTTTTTCTTATCTCATTTAACTTTGCTTTGCCTTGGCTAACCTTTGCATGTATAAATATGAATATATATATATATATATATATATATTTATATATGCAAAAAATATATATAATTCAATCTAACGTTTATATAAGACGATGTTTAACGATGCTAGCGTTTCTGCTTTGAACGGATGCGACTGTGTATCTGTTGGACTAAAGATGGCGCCAAAACTAAACAAAAAGGATATATTAGTTGTACCCTTTTAGAAATACATTCAGTTATCAATAGACTGTTAAGCAGTTCACATCCTTTAAGGAAATAAAAAGAAAAAAAAAAGGAAAAGATATAAACTTAGAAATATTGTGTTAATAATAATAATAATAATAATAATAACAAAAAGAAAAAAGAAACAAAATTAGTTTTCCCCCCAAACAATAATGAGTGTAATTGAATGTATGTTTATGTTTGTCTGAATGTGCTCGTGTGCTTAGGAATTCTAAATGAATTTGATTGCAATTGAATCATTTTGCTGACAATCACAACTAATTCACTTAAACGACAACGATTATTCAATTCAAGTATAGATTAAATTTCATATAACTAAACCGCCAAACTCAAACGTTCACATTAGAGAAACTTATAATCACAACACTACAGTACTTATACTAATACTTAGGCAAAAAGAAATGTAAAGGGAGATTATTTCACATTAAAACACAACAAGTTATTATTAGTGTTTTTTTTTTTTTTTTTTTGTTCTTATTGTCATTGTAGTTGCTGTTGTGTGGTAATAGTGTTTACTGTTTAACTACCATGCACGAGACAGCAAACTCAGTCAGTCGTTGCTGAACTCTGTTTGTTGTCTGGTTGAGAGTTAAATGCCGTCGGTCCTTTTAAAGTCATACGATTTGTGTTTATATTTTCGCAAAGAATTCTACTATTTACCTTAAGTGTATGCGTGTGTTTCTCTTGTGCGTGTTTATGTTTTGAAAAAATCAGCTGTTCCCTTTTGCTGACATTTCAAAAATGTTTTAATTTTAAATATAAATGTGCGTTAAAGATAATTCTAAACAAATTCTCAAGAGTTTTTTTTCTTTTATTTTTATTTATTTATTTTTTGCTTTGAATATTTACGTAATTAAAGGTTAACAAAAAATCCATAAATTGATTTTCGCCAGTGGATTTGTGTTAGTGTACAGTGTATATTTAAAGTGCATTTTTTTCTCTGTGGTCTCTTAAGATTTGTTTATTTACGTTTTTTTTTTTCTTGGTTCCATATTTTTATATGATTTTTTTTTCTTACATGTGTGTGTGCTTGTGGCGGATTTCTCTTTCGCTCTTCGTACTCTTTTCATTTTTTTATATAATTTGCGGGTTTTCTTATACCTTCAATATGTTTATTAAAAACAAAGTTATTTTTATCAAAAAAAAAAACAAAAAAAAAAAAACAAAGGTTCGAACGGAAGAATTCATTTATGTGCAGATGTTAAGAATAAATTCTTTCCTTCTTTGCTTATATATTGATTAACTATAGAAGAGTAAATATATATATGTATATATATATTCGTTCAACATGCAAGACGTAGTTGGTAAGTGTTTAACAATTAGTAATGTCCTCCCCATAAAGTGTTTCGGTGATTATATCTACTACGGGAGAAACATTGTAGATCCGTTGATAAAGCATAAATATTTTTGAAATGAAAAAAGGTTATCCTAATTAATGTTAGATTTGTTCGTACATCTGCTAAGGATTACATATTAAAAACTGTAACTAAAAGAATACATTTTCTTTGCAATTTTTCTTTTCATGTTTGCTCAGCTTAAAGTTGAAAATCAGCCTAAAATTTGAAAATCTTAAGTATGCCAACTGCTTAATGGCTATAATCATTTTTTCAAAATGTTTGCAATATCGAGAAGGAATTTTTAGAGATCCTATAAAGTATGTTTATGCTCGATATTACTGATCAAGGCTTGCCTATCCGTCCGTCTGTCCGTCAGCATAAAAAACATTGAAAGTTGTTTCATATTGGTTAGCTTTGAAAATGGACCGAATTGGTCAAAGAACGCCTCTACAGTACAACATAAATTTTTTATTCCTTTCCATATAGTATAACTCATCTATGCGACAGGGAGCCTCCAAATCTTGATTAGAGAGGCTCGATCGCATACAGCATAAGGCTTACGTTCCCATAGGTAGGAAAAGTGTGTCTAAAACTCTCCACACCCCCCAGCATGTAAGCTGTTTAGTTCTATATAGCTCTATGCTATGAGATATGCTCAGGCCAAGGCTGCTACTGTTATAAAAGAGATTTGTTAACCGATTAAGTTCCATAAAAGGAGCACTAGGCATACTCAGCATTCCCACCTAATCGTCCTGAAATTGTCTGCATATCGTAGGGGACAATACCGCGGCTCGTCGTTTATTAATTACACTGCATGTCTCTGGAACGATCTACCAGCAAAGATCTTTCCCATCGTGCCACTTCCAATTTTAAACCAAACGTGCACCGGTACTAATCCCTTCCTGTATTCTTCTCCCTTCCTATTACGATCGCTCGTCTAGGGGACAATTTCTGACTGGCTGGTTATATATCAAAAAAAAAAAAAAAAATTAAAAAAATCGATTATTATAGAGCATCGAAAATTCACTATTTTCGAGTTTTCTTGAATATAAAGGTAGTTGATATAAAAGATTCGACCATAGCCAATTATAAGTTTCTTTCTTGTTGTATATGATTTCTAACTTCCGAATTTCTATACTAGATATATTATCTACATGTTGGAGTTCTTTTAAAATTGTCAAAAAAAAAACATGATTTTTAAAAATATTTAATCTTTAGTTGATGTGAACAATCATTTATAATATTTTAATAATAATAAATTTTTTTTTTTTTTTAAATAATATCAAATACAAAAAATTTATTTTAAATTAAATTTGTAAAAAAAAAGATTGAGAATTTTTTGTATATAACGGTTTTTTATATATAACGGTTTTTTTAAACTGAAACCTAAAAATGACCGGATCGAATTTATTTTCAATAAGGCCCATCCTTGAGATAAAAAAAGTATAGCATAGATTCAGAAATTAATTCCGAATCGAGAGATGCATATAGTAAAAGCAGGTTTTTCGGGGGATTGCATACGCAATCTTCCTATACTCTTATCATAAGTAATCAACTCTTAGAATAACTTTTACAAAATCTTAAACACTTTATGAGGCTTTAGTTAATAAAGAAATTCTGATTTTATTATTGTGTGGCTTACATTGTAAACAATTTATAATTTAGTGTTGAGTTATTGATCAGGCTTTTGACAGTACATTAATAAATTTTAAACTTTACATTAATTTAATTTAAGGGTGTGTATGAAATGAACTGAAATATTTATTGAAATATTACTTAAAATTTCCAGCTGTCCATCAATAACTCACAGTAGAAAAAAAAAACAAATAAAAATAATATTATCGGACAAGATCGTCTATTAAAAAAAATTCTTTTTTTTTATGTACGCGATAAAGTGCCAAAAATATAAATTTTTTTTTTGTCATGTAAAAATATACATTTTGAAAAAGCCCTTCTGTAGAACCATGTCTGCAACATTAAAATACGTGGCTTCAATTTATAATAAAATTAATTTTCTTGTCAAAGATTTCATTGTTCTCCAGGTATTTTCATTATAAAATACTAAAAATTAGATTTGATTGTTAAAAAAAAAATCCGATTATAAATAAAAACATTATAGTTGGGTAAGTTCGACTATTAAATGCTCTATAACAATTTGTCTAAGGCCATTATTTTTATTATTTTTAACGAAAAAGTATTAAAAGTTGTAACTTTTGTCTATGTAGAGGCATGCTTTTTATGGAAGCCTTTATAGGAAAACAGGGCTAAAGCGTGAACCGACATGTCTTTCAAATTTAGCAAATTTAATTTTTCTGTTAAAGATTTAATTTTTCTAATGTTACATTCTATCGCCATATAATAACTTACTTCTCGTAGGAACCTTTGTATGATACTCTATTCTAAAAATAGACTTACCTTCTCCATATTTGATATAATTCATCTTTATATCAGATTACTATTAGGGCTAATTTGCATTATAAAATATAACAAATTTTGCCTTATAAGGGCTGACACATCCTAAGAAAGTTTACGTAAAAAAGGCTGTAAAATAATTGGCCAATAAGCGGTTCCAATTTTCCCAATCAATTTAATATTCCGAAGTACTATTACTTTATGAATTTGGTCGAGAAATTTTTATGATTTCAATATTTTTTTCTTATAATGATTTTTTCAATGCAAGACTTCTCAATGAAATATCATCGCAAAAGTGGTCTATTTTCAATATTCATTCCAATTTTTTAGGCCAAAGAACGTTAATGTATCAAATTTCCTCAAAATACCTTTAGATTGAATACAAGTTACATGGGCAGTCATCAAACATACAGACGGACAGAGGAATGGACAGGCAAGCTTAAATCGGTTCAGTTGATAATGCTAAATCGAAGTAATTTTTAATGGTTTGTCGTGCAAACAAAAGAAGAATTTTATTAAACGAAATAGTGTAGTACAGTGTAGGCCGGACTTCTTGTTTTAATATAAATGATGTCTGAAATTTAGCTGACTATCTTTAACTCCTCAAAATAATATATAATGTTTACTTGATGACCAAAAATATTTTTATTTATTTATTGTATATATATATAAATAAATTTATAGCATAAGATTGAAGGCACCAGACGACTCAGATTATATGTGCCTTCTCTGTTGGTATTTTTTTTTTTTTATTCAAGTTTACCTCATTGGGATTTGAACCCATGTATACTGTCTTGCT
>KK351044.1:1138597-1186063 GCA_000671755.1 Glossina brevipalpis
TGAGTTGTTAAGAAGCGTCTCTAGCAAGTCAGTACACTTGGGTTCAAAACTCATTGCGGTAGAGTTTTTCATAATCAATACACTAAAAAATAATAGGTGCATCAATGAGCCGATAACCTATTTTGCTAATGCTCAATACACTTCTCTAGTCTAAAAATTAATTTCGCGTTAGTCTAGAATATAATATTAATATTTAATATAATTTAAATATAATAATTAATTTTTTTTTACTTAGAACCAATCACATAAAGATTAAGTCGAGTGTGAGAATGTAAGAGACATAAAATCACTACGACCTTAAGTACGCATATGAAGCCTTTTGACAAAATATTTTTAAAACATATTGACAGATAAGACAAGAAATTATGGCAATGATTGTATTTAATTTCTTGTTTGATGTTCTCAAGGCAATCTACCACCTAAAATAACCTTGAAAAGGCATTCAATACTCACAAGTCATATAATCTTGACTGCCAGTACATATGATTTGAAGGTAAAGCACACACGACCTTCGAATTTCTCTTCGAATTTTGTAACGTCTTCTACTGAGATGAAAAATTTTCCAAATCGATATCATATTCATTTTCGAAAGTCCCGCTCATAGCTCTAATATTCAAAAATCAGATATAGGGTCGTCATAGGCAAAATTACCATAAATTCGAGATGACGTCCGCTACAGATCACTATATTTCTAAGAAGAAATGTCAATGAAATGTTTTATTCCATTAATATATATATATTCTTGAAATGCTGAATCAAATCAATTCCTAGTTCTAACAGAGTAAATTATCATATCTATTCTTCATGCAATAGCCGTAGGCCAATTATGAAATTTTGAAATAGATCGGGATCCTTCATAATGGCTAATAAAAGTACATAAACTCAACGTACATTAAAAAATCAAATTATGACTGACAGTAGATATTAATTTAAAATTTTATTTAATATTTTTTATTTTTTATTTTTTATTTTTATTTATTTTTTTTTTTTTGAACAAACGTCTATTACATCCCCTTCTGTAATCCTTGTGAAAATAATGCTTATCAAGCATTGACACAACAAATTGAACTTTAACCTTTTCATACATAGTTTATATATCCTGAAATAGAAATGTTTTTGTTTAGAAAGATTACTATGCTATCAGTTACTTTCATCAATATGTGCTTTAAGCATTTCTGTAAAACAATCGTTAATTTAAAGTAGAACACATAACAAGATTGCATCAGCTTAGATACGAAAATACTAAATGAAATTTTTAATATACGACATCGGTAGACAATGTAAGATTATTATTTTATTATTATTACTACAATTTATTTTTCCATTTTGTTGGATTAAAAGCTTATTTTTAAAACTTAGATTCCTATTCGTCTGACATGTGTAAAATGTTATCGGTCACCTGATAAAACTTTTTTTTTTTTTTTAAGTTGTTTTAATCAAATATTTTTTAATCAAATTATCTTAACCGAGTAAATAGTTAGAAATTGAATATCAATGCTTAAATGATTCACCATTAATGTGTAATCATGAAAAACGTACGAAGGTGGGGAACTGAATTTTTCATTTTTATTTATTTTTTCTTTTCTTTTTTTTCGTATAAAATTTAATTAAATTCATAACGTTTCGTCTCAATAAGAAAATTGTTAATTATATTCGCTTTAAATCGAATCTTACGACATGTGTTATTTGTTTATTTCTATAAATGGCCTTCAGACTCGAAAGAAACTATGTTTCTTTAAGAATCTGCATCAGTACGACAATCCGATCTGTAACGAGGATTTTCCGCATCTACGTAAAGGATGTCTCAATACGAGTGCACTATTTCATTTAAAAATAAAAACACGTACTTTTTGAGTGAGCTCCGATATCTTCATTTCAGATTTCAGATTTAGTTTGGAATAAATCCGACAAAATGACCTCCACGGCTCTGATGACAGACCGTTACACTTTTCATAAAATTTTCGATGACTTTGTTAACGAATGAGTGGCTGAATCTCACCGATGACAGGTTAGATCTCGGCCTTGAGCTCAGGAATTGTTTCTGATTTATTCCAATAAACCAAAGATTTCACAAAACTCCAAAGAAAGAAACGGCGCGACATTAAATCACGTCATTTTAGTGACCGGTGTTACATCAGAATTTCGTCAGATGATTTGTTCTGGAAATCGTTTATTTCATAAGCAGTGTGGCAGTTGGCAACGTCTTGCTCAAATCATATGTCGTTAAGATTCACAAGATTCACAAGAAGTCGGTTATCATGTTCCGGTAGCGAATGCCATTCACAATCGTTGCAATTCCGGCCTTATTTTTAAAAAACTAAGACCCAATCATGCCGCCTTGGTAAAATCCGCATGAGACATTTGCTTGCCATAGTCGTAGGAGTTCCTAATGCATTGCGTGAAGATTTTCTCAACTTCAAAATTGATAGTTTGTTTTATTTACGAAGCGATTCGTTCGTGAAGATGATTTTTTCGAAAAGTCAACATTTACTCGGATAATGAATTTGCATGATTACAAAGTGTTCTTCTTTTGTGTAGCTATCCATTTTTAATGATCGAAGCAGTCATAGGTGACGGGTACCCAATGTCAGAGTTGCCACCTGCATGAAAAAAATGGCAAAATATAAATAATGCGTTCTTATTGAGACATAGCTTAGCCGAGTTGTTAAGAAGCGGGACAATCAAGTCAACATACCCCTTAGTTACGTACAGTTAGTTACCGTCGACTATATTTTGATGACGAATGTGGTGTGCACGCAGTTGTAGTGAGCGCTCGATCGCCTTAACATTTACGTATCGGACCTGCGCCTCTTCCAATGCCGCCTCTTCCTTTTTCTCTTTCACTTTCACTTATTTCTGACCACTACGATATTACACGTATACGGAACATTCCCTGAGTGATTGGCGGCTTGAAACAAAAAAAAAGACTACATAATCGAATGTGCTTTTAACAAAATTTTTAATATCAGTTGTTGTTTTCATCCCAATTCCATCGTCCACTACGTTATCCGGTGCTATTCCCGCTTACATTAGCTGGTTTGTTCATTTTTTCAACTTATATGTTTGAATCCCTTAACTCAACTAATTACTAATAATAGCAAATAAAAGTCAATAGCTTCACCCATAAATCGAATTTCTTAAACAATCTAACACTAACCGAGGTGTTCCTGGTCTATTTAATTGTAAAATTTCCCTGTAAAACTATAGTTTCTGGATATCTCTTTCTTTTAACTATTAAGGTCATGCTTATTAATTTCTATTTCTCGGTTCGCCTTTGAAAATTGATAAAGATTTTAGCGTGAAAAGTTTAACATTTTGTATTATACTTTGACATTAATATTTGTAGCAACAGGAACAAATAATTTTACTTTACTGAATAATATCAATATAATTTCAGTTCATTTAAAAAAAAAATCGCTAAACAAAAAATATTTGTTAATATAAATATATTCTTTAAATTCTTTGATGCGTGTATTAATTTTTAAAATGAAAATAGTTGTATAACAATGCGTTCAATTTGTAAACTCTGCGAATGTTTGCGAGTTAAATAACCCTTGAGGTTATAGAAAAGAATAATAATAAAAATAATAATAACAATATCAAAATCAACATGAGGTGTTCAAAATAAACTTTAATTAAACTAATTATGAAATTATCTTTAAATAATTTTTATATTGCGTGCACGAATGTAATAAAAATATTCGCATGTAAGCTTTAATAACATTTAAACGAATGTTTAATTACTCATGATAATAAGAATAATAATAAATAAAACATACTTAAAATAGTATAATTAAAATAATTGATTAGCTTATGTTCTATATCGTGTATTAGAATCGCATCCTACCGTGACTCTAAAGTCTTCTAATATATAAATAATTTTCATATGTTCACCATAATTTGACTGACCCAAGCTACGGACTCGTAATGAAATAGGAATGGAAATTTTCTATGTGTTTGATTTCCTGTAATAAATCTTCATTTTGTGTACAAGCTTTTGTTGTTAAAAGTTTTTCAAAATTTGGAAATATATCAGAAAGAAGAAATTTCTATCCCTTCATTGCAATATTTATGATTACATTATTACTTCCTTTCGCATGATTATTGAGAATTATTAAGAAAAGTCACAATGCATTTCATTAATTGTCCTAATTACTCTTATATTAAAATGAAATAGATCTGCTGGATACATCCTTATTAAAACATTCGATAGTCTTAGCGTTTTAATTAAGCTTTGGAAATTTGTCAACCGCGCCCAAAATGATAACAAGTTGCCTTAAGATAAAATCAGATAAAATCAAATAGTAAAACACTTAAGTCCCTTTCTTCTCGAAAAGAAAAAAACAAACGTAGATGTAAGTTTTAATAAGGCTGTGGAAATTTGTCAACCGTGCTCAAAACGATCGTAAGTTTGCTATTAAGACATTTAAGTCCTTCCTTCTTGAAAAAATGAAAAAATCCAAACGTAGATAAAAGTTTTAATAAAGCTCTAGAAACATGTTAACAATATTCAGAAAAGTCATAACGTATCTCGCTTATTGCTCTAATAGTCCCTAACTATCTTACAATAAAATGGATCTGTATTATTACTAAGACATTTGATAGCTTCAATTAACTTCAAAAGCAAATTTAGAGAACAGTTTTAATTAAGCTGTTCAGAACAGTCATAACGCAATTGCTTTAATGATCGCGAGCTATTTTAAAATCTATCTTTAAATCTATATTGCTATTAAGACATTTGATTGTCTAAACTAATTTAAAAAACAAATGTCTATAAAAAATCTAATAATAATTTATTAATAATAAATTTCGGAGAAGACACAACGAATTTCGTTTATTGCCCTAATAATTCAAAAGCCTTTTAAGATATATTGCTACGCTTCGAAAGCAAACTTACCGAAAAGTTTGAATTAAGCTTTAGAAATCTGTCAACCGTGTTCGGATAGCTTATTGTTCGCTAATAATGTCAGTTTATAATTAGCAAGGATAAGTAGTTTTTGCTATTCAAACATTGGATCGCTTTAGCTTTCTTTAATAAGGAAAACGAACGATTGAGCTTTCGAAATTTGTCAACCGTGTATGAAGAAATCATTATTAAGATGCTTGATTATCTTCACAGCAAATCAGAAATTTCAATTAAGCTTTAGAAATCGATCAACCGGGATCAAAAGGGAAAATCATTCTGCATATTTATATTATTTTATTCCCTCAATTGAAAAATCTCATGTTAAGCTCGATACTTGACCAAATTTTCTATTAATGATCTGTTTACTTATGCTAGTGAAGAGAGAAACCATAAACTGAAGACATAATGAAGTTAAATTACTGGTATGCAATAGCAGACTCTGCGAATACTTATATTATAATAATAAAAAAAATAGTATAAAATATAAAAGCAAGTTTCATGATATTTCTAATCACCCAATTTATGTTCATACATGATGTTCATACATTATGTTTATGAATAATAAACATTTATTACATGATGAATTACATGCACGCATTATAGTTAAACGATAGTTTAAGTCAAATGTAAGATGGAAGTGGATAAACAACTATTCATATTTATATAACTTGAAAAAGATTTAATGCATGAGAGTACGTTGTTCATCCATTAAATTTTGATGTACACTTTAATAGCGAAATAACGTTTATAGTGAATAATAAAAAGAAATAAAAATAATGATTAAATTTGAAAAGCTTGGCATTCGTTTTACATTTTATGTATTTCTTGCTCATATACTCGTTCACACATAAATTCTTTTGAAGGTTTGAAGCAATTTTGTCAACTTATCTTGATACAAAACCAATAATTATTCTTTGTTTGTTCTTCATATAATGAGTTTTAATTGATCTCTTTTGAGAATAATTGATTTATGGAGATTACGAGGAATATCGATTTAAAAGAGATAAAGTGAATGCGGTTTATATCAGGAAATTATATTAAAATTAACTGAAGGGTGTGAAGATAAATTCGAATTTAACAAGCAAAGACATTTACCAATAACATTAACAAAGCTCTTGTAAAAGCATTAACGTAGATCTGTAAAACAATTAGCGTCAAGCTATTGTTGCATTTGGAAACTCATTCCGTCGAAATTAAGTATCTCAAGAATGCCAACCTAAACACATGGACAGATTATAGGCAGACAGACAGATAAACGAGCTTATATTGATTCAGAAAGTGATGCTTAATCGATCAGTATAATAAAAAATCGTTTTATCGTAAGTTCTTCTCGGTGTTACGTACAATCTCACAACTTTAATACACCACAACTGGCCTAGGTGTATAATTGTAGATAAGAAAATAGAGTTCACGGCAAACAAACTTTCTGTCTTCAATATATTTTTTAACAAAATCGTTATACTTGACTGCATTCATAACCGAACTGTCATTTAGATTTCATAATTAGTCAAAATTGATTTTGATTTTTTGTTCACTGCGTCGATTGCATTATTTAGAACAAACTTTTCGTTTCTGGTAATTTCTTAATTTCTTGCGTGTATACTCATGTCGTGTTTCCTCTTTTTGATAGCTTTGACTAAAGTTTCTTTACTTTTATTGTTGGCTTCAGTTATTTGAGTAAATTAGTTCGATATTATTCGCTTTGTCTCATATTTTTAAAAATTTTCAAGAAAGAATGTAACGGTTATTATATAATATCTTTGTTAGCATAATGTTAAAGCGAAACTTTTCTTGTTAAAGAAATATAAAGTACAGATAACCAGAAAATTAGACGTAATTTAAATTGATGAGATTTATGTAATTACTTGAGAATGAATCATACCCGTTAGAATTAAACTGTGTCTCAATAAAAGCGTACTGAATAAGCTGAATCTTGTACGGGTGCAGGTGGAGGTATCTCTTCAAAAAATGGATGCAAATTTCAAGTTTTTGAGAATAATACCGAATTAATGTTTTCGAGAATTTCGGCGACAGTTTTGTTTACAGTAGCAATGATTTCAAGACACTGACCGGTATATCGACGCAAAAGAGACTTATTGTCTATAATCTATCCAATTTATTTAATTTTTTAACTTTTTAGCCATTCTTCGAATTGTCGGTACATTAAGTACGCCTTCTCGACCATAAATTCAATGAAATTTGTGAGCGGTCTCAGCGTAACTTTTCCCATTTTTAGAATGGATTTTTACAAATATAATTCTTCATTTTTAATAATCGATACTATTATAGGTGACAGCTGTCAAACTATAGAGTTGCCACTTACATGCAAAAAATGACACAAACTTTAAATAGTGCGCTCTTATTATGAAACACTTTATAACTAAATTATCAATAATTTTCAAGAGACAGTTTAACTAGTATTGTATCACTTTAGCTAATATTGTGGCAACACTACGTCACAATAGTACCTTTAAACTGGGTGCCATAACATATATAATCTCACCGGACTATACGCAACTTAAATTTCTTAGGATCTGATTATGTCGAAAACATTATTTGCGAGAACTTTTTAGTTTAATATTTTTCTACAACTTTTTACCAATAGTCATAAACAATGCTTTTCTAAGCCGTTATACGGAACTGCAATCAACTCAGCAGTACCATTGTCTACACTACTTTATTACCGTCTTACTTTATTAACTGCCGTAAGCAGCATTTGTAAACTGCATTCAATTCAGTAGTACTACCGCTTACACTACTCTACTAGCTTGTTACTTTATTAGCAGCATATTAGTTTATGAACATTATTTCTAAACTAAGTGCAGCTCAGCAGTACTACTGCTTACATTACTTTGTTACCGTTTCACTTAAATTAGCAATCGTAAAACGTTGTTCCTACGTTGTTCCAGCATTCAACTCAGCAGTATTACTACTTAAACTACATTCAACTCAGTAGTACTACTGCTTACATTACTTTATTAACCTTTTACTTAATTAGCAGTCGTAAGCATTATTTCTAAACTAAGTGCAGCTCAGCAGTACATTACTTGCTTACATTACTTTGTTACCGTTTCACTTAAATTAGCGGTCGTAAAAACATTGTACCTACACTGCATTCATTCCAGCAGTACTGCTACTTACGCTACTTTGTTGTCTTACTACTTAACTTGCGTTTTTAACCAATGATCGTAAACTGTATATTACTCAGTACTATTACTACTTACTCAACTTTATTACCTTAGATGATTTCTTTAAAATCTTAAAAGGTTTATCAAATTCAAGTGTTTTTATGCAGTAACATTATTTCCTCTATTTGTAATAAATCAAAATTTAATCGATAATTTTTCATAAGATATTTTATCCCATCTCGTAAAACTTATTAGAGCATATACGGTCTCGTAATCTAGAATTTATTAATCTTTTTACGATTTAACCAAAAATGTTTCGCATCCATAGACATTTTTTTAACTTAGATCATAGAGTGTGTATCTACTAATTTCCTTAATTGCATAAATATGTGCTTCTGCATCCAACAACTAAGACCGTAGCAACTTAACAACCAATAGCCATAGTTTTTTTCCTTAGGTAAGCAAAAATGCTTTCGAAACTCAATATTTCATTTTTACCTGCAACACAAAAAAAAAAAAAAAAAAAAGAAAAAAAACTGCTAATTAAACAGAATGGTAAGAATTTACCTTCGTCGAAATCTCTGTGAACGTTTAAGCACTCACTGCAATGGTATATGCGTATATACGTTACAACATGAATTAAAAATAGTACGATAGTCTGCATTCATTTCATGCTATTTAAACTACACTGAAAATTGAAAGGAAGGAAATGATGCATACACGCGCTCTGGCTAAGGAAATAAGTGTCGTTTAGTTAGGCATTCACACAGGTAGTAAAATACGCTTCCACTCAACACCTAGTCAAGTGAACATAAATGTGATAATAAAAAATGAAAAAAAAAAAAATATAAAAGAAGCGGAATTATTCAACAGCTTATAGCCTCGTTCTTGTAAACATAAAGAAAACGTTATTAACTGAAAAAAAAAATAAAAACAAAAAATAAAAAAAAAATAAACGGAAACAATTATAAGCAGTTGAGTGAAAAGTTCAGAACTAGTGACAGACTGCAAAGAAATGCTGAATTAAGGATAACATGGATTTTAAATGATTGAAGGAAAAACAGCAACAAAGTTTTTTTTATCAAATTTTCACAATTTTTGAAGATTCCGTTTTAAATTTTTTTACAAATCACTTCTTTTGCAGACAACTCGAAAACTTATGCTGAGTTCATTAATTTGATTCACGAGTCTTAACAAGATTCCCCTTAAGAACTAAAATGTTCTTGTCTCTCTCTCTCTGTCGTAAACTTTTATTAATGTCAAGTGAGAAATCTTTAAAAAAAAATTCAACTAAAAGTTGTCGCTTTAGAATGAAACTTATGCACCCTTTTTCAAGTTGAAACACCATCCGTTTTCAACAGAGCGTGCAATCAATTGCAATTTTATATTAAGTTTTATAAACTTATATAATAAAAATATTGTAAACAGTTTTAATGATAAGTGTGTACGAATCAAATGGCTTTATTTTCTCGAATTTTTTTCAATACAAATATTATTAATCGCTTTTCTTGTCTCAAATTGCTTTGGCCAAATGCGCCCTAAATATGTTAATGTGCACGATTTCACTTTTATGCTAGAGTACAGCAGCTATAATTGTTCTGTATCCATCACATTTACAACATCTCAAAGAAAAGTTCAGATTCTTGATCAGCATTAAACTTCACGTTAGTATGAGCATGTCTGTCCGTACGTCCATTTATCTTTGTTAAAAATTCTTTGAGTCACAAAGATTAAGATATTAGCTTAAAATTTGTCAAAAACATTAGAGGTTCTTACAAGCAAGGTGTTGCTGACAATGGATCAAATCGATCAAAAGACGCATCTACAGGATCTACAAATCTACAGCATCGACAATGAATAGCTTTGTTTTTTTTTTAGTTTTTTTGCTCGTTACTAATGAAGTATGGATAACTATCTACAAAATGATGAAAAATCAACCACGCCCCTCTAATTATAGTATTGAGTTTTAATTAGTTTTTCGTTTTTTTTTTTCAAACAACGGTGGTAGGTATATAATGTTTAAGCACATCTGAGCATGGGTTTTTTACTTGTTTCACTTCTTGGTGGTGGCTGGCCAGGAAGCCTTCATTTAGATGAATTAGCTGTTATAGCTCATGAGCAGTTAGTAGATTGGTTTTTGTGGTCTCAAAATCCCCTAAAACAATCTTCGTCCTGAGAGCGGCGGAGCTGCCTATTGAAAGATTTTTCCTCTGTGGTGTACGGTAACAATATCTTATGCAATTTCAATAGCTTACGCACTACGCTGTGTATGCACTGAACACAATCCGTGTTTCACCATGGTGTTCAGCCTTTACAAGCCTCCGTGCGCTATCATGGAGTTAAGCCTTCACAGCAGTCATCTTCGTTAAACAGCTAGCGACATCTGTCGAATGAATCCAGAATCCCTCATAGTTTTTTAGACAAATCTTCACAAAGATTCTTCATATATTTGTAAATAAATTTATAGATTGAAGACAAGCAGGAACTTAGACTATATGTTCTTTTGCTCCGTAATCGTAGCTGAGTTGTTAAGAAGCGCCACTAACAAGTCACCATACGTAGATTCAAACCCTATTGCATTGTAGCATTGCTAAGAATTGAAAATATTTGTGTTAATAATGTTGATCTTCCGGTGCTAGGAACCAGGAAATTCACGAAAATAATTACATTAGTACGTAGACATAAATTATTAAATGGATTGAAAATCTTATGATAATTTGAACTCAATCATTGTTAATCATTGAATACGTAGCTACTAACAGCAAATCGTTTTCGAAAGATAACATAAAAGCCCATCATAAAAACATAAAAGCTTAGTTAAATCGTTTTAGAGTTTTGTTTTCACTGCAAAGTTTGTGTCAATTTGAACATTTGTGTATGAATGTAGATAAGAAGTAATAAAAATAACGTGCATCTCTCTGATTAATAGATAAACCATGAAAACTTCAAAAGAAAAGTAAAAGTTTTTTTTTTGTTTTGTTAATCTTCAAAGTACATTATTTCTTTATCATTAAAATAATTTGCATAAAATACCATTTTATTTCAACATTTCAAATAATTATTTACTTACCTTTACCAGTCAGTTTATTCGTTTTTCATTGAAACTCAAAAAAATTGACAAAACTTGAGAGACAAACTTATAGATAAGTAAACTTGTAAGTACTTATGCATACGAATGTAAGATAATAAAATTGATTTTATTGCCAAATAGAAGAAAATAAAATATTTTTAAGGAGAACATAATAGATATTTTACTCAAAGGCATCTTTTTCGACAAGTAATCAGCTCTTGGAACATTTTATCGAAAGCTGTTTTTAATGGGAGACTCAATAAGATCGCACTGTTTCATTTAAAAACAAGTAAGAAAGTTATATCAATCTTTTATACTTAAGATCTTTATCTTAAAGAAAAAAAATACGTTGTGATAGATGGGCGTGGCAATGAAAGAATTTCCAATGTTTTTGCCATATTTGAAGTCGATATTTTCATTTTTGCGGCCAGGAGAATGCTTACCACAGACATTGCATAGACATTACACTGACGGACAGACGGACATGCTTAAGTTGATTCTAAATTTGATACCGATCAAGAATATATATACTTTGTGTTATCTTCAAAGTTTGCTTTTGGTAGTTACGTATTAAATGACAAAATGAAATACATCCTTCACCTTCCGTGGTGGGTATAAATAAAAACAGTTATTCTCTACTTGAGTTGTGATATTGTAAACCAGGCATGTTCTGATTGGAATAAAATATTTAGCAAATGGCCCCCGCGGCTGTGATGACAGATCGTTACATTTCTCATGAAATTTTTCGATGAGTTTTTAACGAAGAAGTGGCTGAATCTCACCGATAACATATTTGATCTTGACCTTGAGCTCAGGAATTGTTTATGGTTTTTACGTACAAACCCGAAATTTCAGAAAAACTTGGAGAAAGAAATCTCCTAGGCATTAAATCGCATGATTTTGATGGCCAATCGACATCAGAATCTCGTGAAATAATTTGGCCGGAAATCGTTGAGGCAATAAATTGATCGTGGTTGCATTGTCTTGCTGAAATTATATATCATTCAGATTCATGCCGTTTAGCTGAGGCCACCAGAACTCCTTTATCGTTTACCTCTAACGAATGCCATTCACAGGTAGTGCCATACCAGCATTATTTTTAAAAAAAAGTGAGGCCCAGTGACGCCTGACAAAAATCTGCTCCAGACAGTAGTTCGTTGCATTTGTTTCTCTTGGATCACGTCACGATTTTCTAATTCGATTTCAAATTTGACAGTTTCATTCATTTACAAAGCGGTTCATATGGAAATGCACTTTATTCGTGAAGATGACTTTTCTCGAAAAGTCGTCCTTGAGTTGAACAATGGGTTTTCACAATTATAACACACTCTCCTTTCGCGTAGCTCCCAATTTTTAATAATCGAAACCATTATAAGTGGCAATTGTCAAATTTCAGAGTTGCCACTTCAATGAAAAAAAAAATGACACAAAATTCAAACAGTGCATTCTTATTGAGAAACCCCTTCTATGTATTTCCCTTCTTTTATAACTGATTGCTCAAGTTTCCTTTTCGTTTTTTCTTGGTTTTTTTTTCGCTCAAAAGACAAATAAATGACAAAGAGATATAAACGTCTACGTGAAAGAGTAAAATGGTCTTTTCTATGGAATTTTTTTTTCTACTTTTTTTTGATGTCTCAACTATTAAAAGCCTGCCTACTATATGCTTCTGGGAAAAGAAATGCTTTATATAATACATTTACAAATTATTCAAATATTCTCTATCAACGTTCGCATTCGGTCATGGCAACAAAAAGTGCATTAAAACCCAGATCATATATGACCATGACAGGTAAGCAGTAGACGGTAAAGGAACGTGCTGTGAAAGAATTCGCATCATCATATGCACTTCATTAAGTTGCTGTGTGAATAAGGTAGAGAAATAAAAGAAATGAAGATAAAATCGTTATACTTTCGCTATTGTTATTAATGATCCATATTTGTCAATTTTGTATCGTTGGTCTTAAAGCCATAAAGTGAGTTCAATACTCTTTTTCTTCTTAGCATTTAAATTAATTTATATTTATAGTGAGTTAACTTTTTATAATGAGTAATTAAAAGATATAGAATTGAAAAGATAAATCGAAATTATAACCTTTCAGCGAGAAAAATATTTTTATGCAATTTTTTTCTTGCTCTTTCTAGTATCTGAACGTCGCGAATTTCCGCTAATGATGATAAAAAGATTGAAAATGCATAGGTCTTTACAAATAAAAGGTGTCGTTTTAAATTTCGCTTTATTTTCGAACTATTAGCATATAATACTTGTTGTGAAGACATTTGAAAAGTAAAAATAAATCAAATCGGTATAGTCGGGCAAAATCGATTATTAAACACCCTGCACCACTTTTGTGGAAAGATTGCACACCTTGTTTCCAATAAAAGCATGCTTTTCCTGACAACTCTTACGGGGCGCTTATATGTGATTAGGTCGAAAAAATAGACCTACGTGGTCTAAATTTCATGCAGTTCACTGTTAAATTACTCCTACGGACCAATTTTCGTCATGAAATGTTAAGGATCAGACATTTTTGTCTTACTTCCCATGAGAACACCTATATGTGATTTGGTTCAAAAAATAGATCTACATGATCCAAATCTAGTGCAACTAATTTTTCTATCTAATTACTACTAGGGACTCATTTGCATCATAAAATATTAAAATCAAATTTTTTTTACCATATTAAGACTTACTTTTCATAAGAAATGTTATATAAGAGACGGTTTAAAAAAAGATCCCATCCGATCCAAAGTTTTCCCATATATTTCATATTTTATGTTCTTTGTTCTTTCTTATATAAAAACTATTTTCGAATAGGTCGTTATAAGGGCAATTATCGTAAAAACCGTCCTATCGAAAACCCAGAAAAATTTTTTATAAATCCAGCTCGTATAGTATCTTTCGATTCAGAATCGCTTTCTGAATCGATTTAATCTTGTCTATTTGCCTGCCTGCACGTCTGTTCATGTATTTTCTGTTCACAAGATGCGTTTTTTGAGATATTTTGACGAAATTTGGTATAGCGATGTGTTTTGATTCAAGGGCGAATTACTCATGTACCCACTCGCTGTAAAGATAGAAAGCTGATGTTCCTCAAACTATTTGTTTCTTATATTCAGCACCAAAGCATATCGATGAAAAATGCTTTTTCGAAGTTGGTTCAGTTTCTAATATAGAGATTGTAATTGAGGTACTCGGTAGTTCTAGTTTTATCAAAAAAAAAAAAAAAAAAACCATAAAATTCATCTCAAACCGAATACAATTTCTTTTCTTTATACCATAACCCGGTTGCTGTTGATAGTTTACTTTTCCAAAATTAATTAATTGGTAATAATTGCTATTCTCTCTCTAGCAATACTTGTACATGATTAGAAAGTTTTTGAAAATTTTAAATTAAATTAATATCTTTCAGAAAATCTTAATCGTTTTGTAATTATAAATAAAATTCTTTGTTGTGTGTTGATAAAGTTTTAAGTGAACAAAAAAGAAAAAAGAAAAAGAAAAAAAATTATCTTTTTTTTTAAATCCATAAAGTTTTCTATTTAACACACCATGCAGACAATGCATGTACGCATACTATCCAGGCAATGAAATGATAATGACGATGATGTTGACGATGATGATGATGATGATGATGATGATGACAATGTTGATGATCTACAACCCATCTAATGAAAGCCTATGCTTTGTGAATTTAATAAAATTATAAAATACCTGCAAAATATATTTATAACGTAAGATAACATATGCTTGTATGAGTATGCTGCATGAGTAAGCTTAGAATGAAGGGCAGATTACGAAGGGAGTTCCATCATAAATCCTTGAGTAAGAGTTACGACTACAAAAGGTTAAATGTATGCTTTTCCTACAACAACAAAATCTATGGGATAACATATAAACAGATATGCATACACACGGATACGCAAAAATGGATTTCTATGCAAACAAGATTATGACGTTAATAATATTGGGATGGCAAGAAAATATTGTAATAGTATACAAAAAAGCATAAATCATAACTATTTGGATTTTCAAATTCTCAGTTCTAAATGACATACAAAAACAATTAGTTTGCGGAAAGTCTTTAGTGATATAAGAAAATGTAACAAGAGGCGCCAAATCATTCTGCCTTAAAATTACGTGAACTCTTAAATACATATTCTAGCAAACGATTATTTAAATACTCAAAAAATCGAATTAATAATTCATCAGTGTTCATTTGCTTTATTGTCCTGATTTGGCAATGATTTCTCATTGTTCCCGAACATCAAGAATAGATTACGTAGATAAGACACATCATTATTATTGCTGTTCCCTAAAACTAGCCGGGCGTGAGGCGAAGCTAAACAAAAATAAAATTTTTGATTATTTATTTATTTATTATATTTATTGATCATTATACGTATATATAAATAAATTTACAGCATATGATTGAAGGCATGCGGTAACTTAGACCATATGAGCCTTTATTGGTATTTTTTAGCAACTCTGCCGCAATAGGGCTTATACCCACATGTACTAACTTGCTAGTGGCAATTTTTTATTAAATTATTTTATTATTGTATGGATGTTAATATATTATTATTCTTTTCTTTTTTTTTTTATTATATTCTATGAAATGTAATTCTCTACGTAGCAGTTCTGCAAATAATATTCTCTACATTGATTATTCTACATTAGCGTTTTGACTTTCGTCAGTACTATGATTTCTTCTTTTTGTTTCCTGTGTGTGTGTGTGTGTGTGTGTGTGTGTGTGTGTGTGTGTGTGTGTGTGTGTGTGTGTGTGTGTGTGTGTGTGTGTGTTTAAAACTAAAAAGAAACCTATTAAACATTGGAAAGAGACATATAACATCTGAGAGACATCTAACATCTACCAAACACTTTGCATCGAATTCGATAGAAATATTCTCACCTGATAGATATTCCATTCAACAATGATTAACATTCATGTAAAGGTAACTTTAAAAACATTTGATGATGGTTACTTAAAATGTCCTAAACTCGTTAAGAAACTTGATAGTTGAGTATGAGCATGAAATGGAAAAGATTTCATTGCAAAGCATTGACTTTCTACTTAAATGGACTAAACTGAAATGAATTTACACTTGACGTGTGTAAAAGACAGCTTATCTCGAGGACGACATTATTTGAAAAATAGTTCAAAATCAAAATCTAATGAACAAACAGTTTAGTAATTTTACAAACGTTTCGTATACTTTGACTTCTTTGCCCACCTTACATAGGGATGGACAATATGCTGGCGCACCGTTCAGTTCAACGTTGCATTGTGTTCTGCGTTGTGTTGTAAACAAGGACTGTGCTCTTTTATTATAAATTCAATAACAATAATACCATTTAATATGATTTATACAATTTTAACTATATACGCATACGCACACACACACTTTCGCATGAGTCTAATGAAATCAATTTTCTTTTATTATTTATAAAATGCTTTTAAATGAAAGTTGTGCCTGAAAGGTTTTTAATAAATTACAATAATTTTAAACAACAAAAACAAAAAAAAAAAACAAGAAAAACAAGAAAAAAGAAATTAAGTTTTGTTTTTTATTAGTTTATGTTATAAGAGCATTAAACCGACGTCATTTCCGTTTCCGTTTAACTTGAGGTTCTACCGCTACCACTGCATTTGCTGCTGATAGAGATAGCGGTTAAGAGGATTAACCACATTATCTGCGGGTGTGGTAGTGACATGCTTTTTTTTCTTTTTTTTTTTCATTTGATTTATATATGCGGTACATAAAAGTGAAAACATACACATAAACATTAACAGCAACTAGCATGGTCATGCTTAAGCAAGTTATTTTATATTCTTTTATGATGTCTACAAAAAAATTTATGAAAAACTATTGTACTAAGCTTGCTATGACCTTAATAACATTTAAAAATATGCAAAAGCTTTAATTAATAATAATTTTAAAGTAGTAATAAAAAAAGCTGTCCATCTATCCATTCATTTGTCATCGATCGCATCGGCAGAGTACAAACTAAATTGGAAAATTTAAATTTCTTATCAGTTTGTCTAGCTGTTGTTCGCAAATAAATCGCTGAAAATAATAAAAACTTATCCTTTAAATAAAGTCTAAGGCGTTAATAATTTCTAAAATTCCCAAAATGGAACGGAATATTGGAATTTGTGACAGTTACTGACGATTAAAACGTGAAAGTATTTAAAAACAGCAAAAACATTGCATACTTTGAGGCTGATTATACATCTAGCTTTTAAATATGAGTCCTCAATAGGAAATTGCAACAAAAATTAACTGTATCAAATTTGGATCATTTAGGTCTACTTTTTTTACCCAAACCCCTATAAAGGTTCCCTCGAAAAGTAAGTCTATATATGACAAAAAGGTATAATGTTTATGAACTTTGAAAAATGAGTTCCTAATAGCAATTTGATATAAAAATAAACTTTACCCAATTTGAACCCCGTAAGTCTACTTTTCGAAACTCATCGCTTACAAGAGTTCTCCTGAAAAGAAGGAAGTCTTTGTATGGCAAAATAATTCATGATGAAAATCGGTCCGTAACACTGAATTGATATAAATATTGACTGTTCCGAAATTGGACCCCATAGGTCTATTTTTTTTTTTTTTGAAATCACTTTTTATAAATGTTCTCAAAAAAAGCAAGTCATTATACGACACAAAGTTCCAATTTTTATTATTTGATGATGAAAATACATAAGAATTAAATGTATCAAATTTGGATCGCACAAGTATATTTTTTTAAGCGCATTCTATATAAGGGTTCTCACGAAAATTAAGTCTTTATGTAACTAAAATCTTCAATTTTTATTATTTGATGATGAAAATGAGTTCCTAATAGCAATTTGATATAGAAATTAACTCTAGAAAATTTGGATCACACAGGTCTATGTAATATATTGTTTGGTTTCTCAAAAAATTAAGTGCGGAATCGTATGAGCTAAAGTGATGTAAGGTATTGAATGGTCGACCTTGACCGATTATATTATTTTTAGTTTTACATGAAAACGAAAGCTTTCTTGATAGCTAAAACGGATTAACTCAAAAACAAAATTTTTTATGATTTATTTACATTATTATTTTCTACTTATTTTCGTTTTATTATTATGAATATGTTATTATTTTTAATTAAAAGCATAAAAAATAATTCTGTTTGGCAATAGAATTTCATTTTTGCTTTTTATTTTGTTTTTTGCAAAACTGGACTTTTACTACTTTTATATACATACGGCTGTACTTGCTATGGGGTAGATAGGGAGGTATTGATCTGAAACAATATATAAAACGTCTCAACCGCTTAAATTCAGCTTACAAAAGAAAACTTTAAACATTACGGAAGCATAAAATACTCGGCAAGTCCGTGTATACGCGCATGAATTTATCTAAAGCTAACAATGAAATGCCAAATATTAATTTAAAGTTTCGCATACGCATATATAATTTCCTCTTATTATCTTAATTTAATTTATTACTTTATGCGAGTTTTTTATTTAACAATTAACATTATACGATTGCCTTTAGTTATATATAAAGGACTATTTTTTTAACATTTGTTCTTCGCTTCTTTTATTATTAATTCGTAGAATAGAGAAAAGAACTTTGATAGACAGCTTCAATTAAAACATTGAAAGTTTCTATGTGCTATATATAGAAACTTTTTTTTTTTGTATTTTTTATTTAAGCTACAAATGATTCTCTATGAAACCATTTTTTCGTTTTTTTTTTTTTTTTATTTTTTTTTTTTTGTCCACCAATATATCTTTTACGGTTTCATTAGCATTGCAATTAAACGCGAAAGCTGTCCTCTCTTTCAAGTCATTTGCGAAATGAAACCTCAATTAAAAGTTTTACGGTCTTTCTTATTTTTCATTAATTTTCATTTTCCTTAAAAGAAAAAAAAAAACGTCAAAAATAAAATATTGCATAAATTTTAATTATCAAAAAAGCATTTTTCCGGTTTACGTGTCTCGTTCTCTCCTAAGTAATTGAATTTAAAATTTATGATTCTTTTAATGTTCACCAAAGCATCTAAACTAATATTACTGAGTGTACATATAACCGCATTCGAAACCCATAACATATATTAACTATTTGTAATTTCCTGTTCATATATAAATCGCAAGCCATGCATTCACTTTAAAACAGTTGTGAAACCAAAATCTTATTATGAAATCAATTTGATTTGGTTCTCAAGAGCGAGACAAATAGGAAATAAGAGAGAAGAGTGCTATGGATTATTGCAATGAAAGTAAATTTAAAGTTTTTTTTTTTTTTTTTCATTAGACATGAACAGTACAGTCTAAACGTTTAATAATTCAAATATAAGCTGAGTAATGAAAACTTACCTCATTGTGTCAGAAGTCAATTATGATGATTATGCCTAAATATAAGTCTTTCTGTTAAGGGCGCTCCGCACCGAATTATATTGTTTGTAACTACATATAACTACCTCTCACTGTCATTCTTCTGAGACCATCAGGGCGTTTCTAATTGAGCAAATATTACACGATTAATGCAATGCAACTCGACTCCTATCAAGGAGAGCATTTCGATAGACGTATTCGCGTCAATCGTATCAGCCTAATATTCTATTCACTCTTTTCATTTTTAACTATTATTCACAAATATTCTATTCACTCTTTTGACTTTTAAATATTATTCGCAAGAGAACATTGCTCACTGACGATACGAATTTCTTCGCAAAACTGTTGCTTATATGCACGGATACAAAAAACCTGTTATATAAAACTCAGTAATATTCTACTCCCTCTTTTCATTTTTAACTATTCTTCGCAAGAGAACATTATCCACTGATGATACGAATTTTTTCGCAAAACTGTTATTGATACGAACGGATGCAAAACCCGGTTATAACTCATATAAAATTGCCGTAAATTGCCGATTTATATTAATTTCTTAAAACTATTTCAGAAGTATAGCATAGACTCTTTGACAGCTTAAAATATCAAAATGAACTCTAAGAAACTTTATAACATATTATCGATAAAAGTAGGACGTAGAAGGTTAATTAAAATTCAGCTCTTGCAGACGTCAGGCTTCTATCTGCGAAATATCTTGACTTTTGGCTACTGGTGAAGAGCCAACATTCCTGTCTAAAACTGAATTACATAAAATATTTTTAAAAAAATATTGTACGTAAAAATTCTACTTTTCTTTTGAATTATTCACATTTAATGTGAAAAAACCCAAGGAAAAACGTCTACTTGATGTATTTTTGCAATCAACAGCTTAGCGTGCAAGTATACGACTTTTATCATTTCAGTTGCAATATTGAAACGTAGGCAGTAGGTACCCTCTAAAAAATATACATTTTCCCAAATATAGCATTACTACTCTATTGCGAATTGAATTTGAATGTTGCTTTTGGAGTTCGGATAGTCTAACCATACACAACTATAACGGAAGTACTTTTTATTTTTTCTAAAAATCAATTTAAATGAACTCTTTAGAATATTTAATTCCTACGTAAGATAAGCATTATATTCGTAAGATACCCAATTGCCATGTATTAAGATGAAACAGGATTTAATTTTTGAAAAAATATAATTTTATTGAAAAAAAAAAAAAAAAATTCAATTTATACTAAACTTTTGAAAATAATAAAATACAAACTAACCTAAGAGGAAGAGCAAACCAATATACCTCTAATATATCTCCGTCTATCTATAGTACAAAAAAAAAAAAATTTTAAATCCAAGTCTAATTATAGACGTTTAGTCAAGTTATTATCAGACGATTACAAAAATTATGATAGAAAACCAAAACTTATCTCATATAATAGTAGTCCTCATGTATTATTAAATAATAATCAGATTAAGTCAAATGAAACCTAAGACTCGGGAAAAGCCAATTATTCAAAATTCAATGCAAGCGCGATTTTATTACTTTTTTTATTTCATTTTTTTTTTCTCAGTAGAATTAAAAGCTTTCGTTTTAAATAAATAAACATATTCTTTAGAAATATGTTAATTTATTCTTAATACGCGTCAAACTGCTTAATGTGTTCCCCTATTGTAAAACAATAATTAAATCAACTAACGACTGGAAAAATTTTGCAAGCAATTCTCTGAAATTGTAATTAATTTAACTGCTTTTTTTCTTTTTTTGTTTGTAAACATAATGCCTTCCAGTCTTCATGTTTACAAATCATATAATGGTCACTAAGTATGTATGCGTCAATGTCATGAACATTATAAACACCTTCTAATGAATATTATGACGCACATGCATGAACGTCTGTTTATAATGCACAACATATTCTCGGGAATGAAAAACGAAAGTAAATGCAAAACGAAAAAAAAATAAAGAATTTTTTTTTTTTTTAATCAACAGATAACACTTTTATTGACAGGCAGATGTATAGACTCCACAAATAAGTAGGTGTGTAATGTAATATTTTGTTATCAAGGAAATGTCATATCGTTTAACACAACATTGTTGATTGCAATCCATATGAAACGTTTCTCTTATATATGCTAATTTTTTCTTTCTCTTGCTCACTGCCTTTTTATCTCTCTCTCTCTCTCTCTCTCTCTCTCTCTCTCTCTCTCTCTCTCTCTCTCTCTACCTTCCCCTCTCTCTCCCTCTCTCTCTCTCCCTCTCTCTCTCTCTCGCTCTCCCTCCCTCTCTCTCTCTCTCTCTCTCCTTATCTCTCTCCCTCTCCCTCTGTCTCTTTCTTTGCTTTATTACTGGCGAATACAAGACTATTCCCCTACAAAGTGGGGAAGCGCGTTATCATCTTATTGAGTCAGGCTGTCAGTTATGCATCGAGCGTTAAGCTAAATCATCGCTGAACAATATGCATCGACGAAATGTTTACTGTGTTTGTTCTTAAAATAAAATATTAAAAAAACAAAAAATTTAAAGTTATATACCTCAATATATCAAAACGTGATAAAGACTAAAATATTCATACAAAGTTAGCCCAAGTGTTTCAATAATTAGAAGAAGAAAAAAAAATCTTATCAATTCACAAATCAACGATTGTGACTTATTTTTTCATTAGATATTATTAGAATTCTAAAGACGGTGGTAAAGTGATTATATAGCAGCTGTCATAGTCTAATCTACAAATTACGATACAATAGAAATTAGTTTGGTTCGCGTTTTTATGTAATCAAAAATTCATTTATTTCAGAATGAATGAACAGACTAATCAAAGCATTATCTATTACTGGTTATTACTTTTTCCTAACTTTCTCAGGGAGTTTTTGAATTTCTTGTCGAAAAAATATCTGGTTTTTTAAATCAGTTGCTCGCTCGCAAATGAACAATCACTTTTCAATGTCTCACGGTTTCAGTTTCTTTTCTTTTGATTCATTCCCATGGATATCAGTCAAATTTATTGAGTCGCTCTCAATGATTTTGTCAACTCCTCATACGTTTGACATGAATCTACCTTGAGTAATGCCTTCGAACTTTTTTGGGCTGACCAAAGCGATGATTGCCTTCAATGATGAAATCATCAGTCTTGTAATACTGAAACTGCTCCCCTAACATGATTTGTCAATTGGAATACTGTCACCTTAAACATTCAGAAGCATTCGTTATGCTTTAGCTGGACATTTTGTTTTTTAATTGAAGCAGAAAACTAAAATCTATCGCAAATGCTGTTTAATTAACACAATATTTGATATAATTCATGCAGTAAGAAAGTAGTTTTTTTTTGCTTGCAACTCGAAACGGTATAAAGTCAATATTTTTGATAGTTGTCTAATCTCTCTGAAGCTACCGAAATCAGGAGGGTAATCATGTCAGCAAAAGACAATCTTCAGCATGAGAGATAGCAAAAGTCTTCACTAAAATCTAATCATGTAAGGAAATTTAATAATCTTCAACAACTCTCCCCCATTTACGTCAAATCTGTAGGTAGCAAAATTGCTATCTCCAGGGTCAAGAGGTTTTATCGAAGTCTCTCAACCTATCCCAATTTTTGGAATTATCTTTTGCTTACAACGATTATTTTCCAACTGTCGCCATGAAACGTTCATAACACCCAGAACGATGCTTGAAAACGCATTGAGCTAATTTGTACTGTATGCCCTGAAGAAGGAGAATGTCAAGTACAGTAGAGATTAAGAAGAAATATAGGTAAAGAAAAAAAAAGAAGAAGTAAAGTTTGTATGCATTCGATTTGATTTTGAAAACACCTGTAAGTCGGCGATGAATACCGTCACAGGTAAATAGTTAAAGCACGAGCCGTCGCAGTGGAGTCTCGTCCACTATAATGCGAACTCGTGGACGAGTGGATCAGAAAGCTGCAAAGTCAAGTAGTCCTCTTAAAGAAATGGTCAATAGCCAAGCGTAGATATCTCATTAGTTGCAGGAGAATATTGTTAGCTATAAGCAAACATCTTATACTCGAAACTCTTTCATGAGTATTATATTACCCAATATAAACCATCAGGGGCTAAAAAGTCCTTTCTGATTATTGTAGTTACGTTACCGTTATCAAACAGAACAAAATGATTTGAAAGTGGATCCTTTTTAAAAAGATATTTACTTTACGTTAATCTCTTAAAAACACGCAAAATTGTTATCAATATTTCAGTTCATCTGATTCCAAGACACCGGAATAAGCACTTATTAGAATTACTATTATTATAAAGGAACCCTTACTTATGCGTAATTATTACAAATGCAATGAAGTCACACTTCGAACAAATTCTCATTTCTTCAACCAGATATAAACGATATATATTTTGCATTCTTTATTACAATTCGCAGAGTAATTGAAGAATATTTAGGCAAAAGTTAAAAGATTAAACATATTAATCGCGTTCAGATAAGAAAGTTATTTAAGATAACAAAATTATTATTATTATTATTCACGTGATAGCGAAATACTTTTTTTACCCTAAATCAACGTAACATAAATCTGTTAAATGAATGATTTGCTATGGTAAGCAGTTAAGAAAATTATTCAATTAAGAAAAATAATTCTTCATTTTATACAATTAAATTATTATGTAAAATGCTATTAAAGAAAAAGCACAAAGAAATTATACAAAAATAATAAAGAGCTAATAATCAAAGTGATTAGTTATAAAAATAATAACTTAAGAATTAGAAATTGCGTAATTACAAATGAATAATTTGAAGTAATTAAAGGCAATGTTTAGTTAAATGCTGTTAAAGAAAAAACATTATTTTGTCAGTAAAATCAATAATACGAAGCAGATAAAAAATTATATAATTTAAGAATTAAATACGGCGTAACTACAAATAAAGAATATGAAGTAATTAAAAGCAATGCTTAATTAAATGCTTTTAGACAAAAGCATTATTTTATTAGTAAACTCAATACTCTCTACGAAGCAGATAAAAGAATTATGCGCTTTTGGAAGTTAATTTCAAAAATTTGTAATTGTTTGTAATAGTGATTGACTTTAAGTTAGCAAATACAAGGCTTGGGTACTCGAAAAATCATTTAATATAGAAAATAGTGTTACCATTTTTCTAAGAGATCAGATTTAATAAATGAATACTTCACAATATACAAATTCGGTTAAGTGCATTACAATGGCATATGCTAAGAAAGAAAGCAGTTAAGCGAATTGGTTAGTGATCATTAAAAACATTTATAGTTTAGATAATTGAAAATTATATATAATTTAACATATTCATCAATTAAAATCGTCCTTAATCGACGAATTGAATAATAGCAAATCAGTTAAGCAAATTGTGCAGTTAAAGAAACTAAGTCGAGAAAGTAAATAACAGAGCAAATCAGTTAAGCACATTCTGCAGTTAAACAAACTAAAACGAGAAAATGAATAACAGCAAGTCAGTTAAGCACATAGTGCAGTTAAATAAGATCAGTTAAGTACATTGTGCAGTTGAAAAAACTAATTTGAGAAAATGAATAACATCAAGGCAGTTAAGCAAAGACTCTAAAAGCTTAAAGACTCTAAAGGCTTAAGTAATTTGTAAAGTTATGGAAACTAATATGTTTACTTAACGTCTTTTGTAATAACGAAAGAGATCAAGCGATTACATATAATGTTAAAAGAAAGCATAACGTTATTCAAGTTCATTAATAATAATCATAATTAACTGAACTGTTCAATTATGGAATGAAAATGCTTCAAAAATTAATCACTTAGCAGTTGTAGACAGTTTTAGAGACTTAACAACGATACTTATGATTAATAAAATTGAATAAATTTAGTCTGTTATCAGGAAATTTATTTAGTGCAATTAAAGCAATCTTTACTCGAACTTAATTCAGTTTAAAGTGCTTATAGAAAGTGTTGATGAAAAAGTACAATAATGAAAACCAGTTAAGCTAATTGCCTCAGTTATGAATAATTAGTTTAAATCGAAACTTTTTGCAATAAATAAAAAAAAAGAAAAATCTAAAACCTTTCAAGCGATTATATATAATGGTCTTCTAAATTTTTAACTGCTAAATGGAAAGTACTGTCTTACTGAAGGCTATCAATAATAAAAAGCATTTAAGTCAATTGCACTGTTACGGGCAACAATTTTGCCATAACAAACTATTTCAAGTAATGCTCACTCGAGCTTGATGTTATTCAATGAAAACTCATTTATTATCGGTGGTGACCAGAGTAATCATTAGTAGTTAAACAAATAGCTTAGTTGTGAAAAATGAAATCATTAATAATTTTGGAAAATTGTGCTAACAACTATGTGTATAGAATATTCACAATGTCAGTTGAAACAAAAGTACTGTACTGTACTGTACTGTGCTGCTGCCCTTACATACATACATAGATCGTCATCATAAGTAATTTATACTTTTATAGATAAAAATGTAAGCGCACAGAATTCTTTTCTTCTCATAGAATAACGGAAATAATAAATCGTAGCATATGTTTTAGTATGAAATAAAGCCAGAAAAATCCAATTATAAAGAAAGGGATGAAAGCATAATTGGTTCTCTCGACTGACTTTACTTTATTTGCGTTTATCATAAATCTATTTTATTTATCCTCTTCCCCTCCGGTTCTCTGACCAATTGTTTGTGCACAAAATGTTCTGTATGTCATATACATTTTTTATCTTTTCTTTTTTTTTTTGCGTATTTAGCGGTAGTTATAAAATATATTTTATAACAAATGTTTTTGTTTTTTTTTTTTTTTTTTGATATTTTTATATTTACCATTGAAGTTTGAGGGATATATTCGTTTCATCGAAACGTTTACATCACCCAAAAGGAAACTTAAGACACTTTAAATAAATTAAATATATTTTTAATTATCATCAAGTTGTGAATCGATATTTAAGCATGTCTGTCTGTCTGTCCGCCTATCTGTCTATTTAATCTCTACCTTAAACGTACTCCAAGCCGGAATATTTTAAAGTGTCGGTGTCAAATTTAGCAAAAATACTGGAAGGTTATGGAAGCAGATTGGTATTCGAAAATAGGTCAAAGGACTTGCTTGCAGTACAACCTCTGCTTTTTGGGCTTCTTCTTTATTACTCATAAATTGCTATATACAACAAATACAAGGTTAACAGTTTCCATCTATAATCAATGGGTGATTCTAGAATAAGAAAATAAAAATGGAAAATAGAAGCCACGCCCACTCAAGTTTAGCTTTTTTTTCTGGTTTATATAAAAGTGAAGGGTATATAAAATTCGATTATAGCCGAATATAATTTTCTTACTTCTTTTTTTTCAAGTTACACGGGCACATGTTTTCTTTTCATTTTTTTCATTTTTTTTCATTTTTTTTTTTTTTGAAGTCAGTTATCATAACAATTAACACGCGATTGTAATGTTTTTGCTAAACTTTGCCGAGTCAGCTCAACATTATTTTATTATATAGAAAACAATTGAAAGCCACAGGCAGCAATTAACGCTAAGATTTCTCGCAAATCATCTGACTGCCAATTAATTAACCACAAAAACACAAGAGATATACGTTTTACCATAAATTACAAAAATTAATCGAAACATATTCAGCTAAAGGTGTCTAACGTTAACATTTGAAATCATTAAGAGAAAAACCACACAATTGACAGCCATTTATATATATATGCCGCACACACACACCCACACGCACACATACACAGAAAACACAGCCAACCGAATGCAATAGAAAGTGAAAAAAAATTGAAAATGATTTAATTTCAAATAAAAAGCAAAGTAAATAAAGAAAAAAAGATTTAAAAATATTTAAAAAAAAATAAAATAAAATAAAAAAAAAAATAAAAACTTTTAATCAAAATTTCATTTAAAAACCCGGATATTAAAAGTCAAAGAATACTGCAATAATAACTATTAGAGTAAAAAAAGAAAAAATTTTTATTCAAAATGGATTTAAAAAGTTCAAATACAAGTGAATTTACCGAACCGTATATAACAACCAGCAAATCAACAGATTTTATTAAACCCAAAGAGGAGCCAGACAATTTTACACCAATGGTGCCAAAAGCTGAAGGTAAACAATAGATGTGCAAAACCGATAATAATAAGAATATATTACACACAATAAGCACATGCGTCTCTAATTACACTATTTGCTCAAAAATCAAATTTGTCATTATAATAAAAAAAAAAAATAAATAAAAAATTTTTTTTATTCGTGTTAAAGCGAATCGTGAGGATGCATTAATTAAAATAAAAATATTAAAAAATCATTTTTTAGTTATAGAATAAGGAAAATATATACTTAATTTAAGGTTCACTTTCTCTTAATGAGTGTAACGGAATCAATTTAAACATGTGTCCATCCATCTGTCCGTCATTTTAAATACTAATTTCGAAAGGAAAAAAAAAAAAACTATATTAATGAAATAAATTTTCTCTGAAAGCATTCCCTTTTATTTACATCATATAAAGTGCAAAGAAATAGTTTAAGCCGCTTATAGGTTCACTCAAAAGAACAAACTAAAAAAAAACGTACTAAAATATGAAAAAACCCGTTCCCTTATTATCTTTAAGTTTATTTCACATTATAATGGAACAAGCAAAGAGATTTGAAATGCTTTAAATCCCCAGTTTTTATGATAGAAAAGTTCTTTTTTTCTTTCTCGTTTACAGATTTGTGACCTGACATGAGTTTGCAAAATATTTCAAATTTTCATGATACATCTATTAAAGAAAATTTATATATTTTCTCTTTATTTTTTTTTACACAATTTTTATTTTTTCTTTCTTTTATTCATACCTTCGAGACCTATGCTTCTTCTTCTTCTTCTTCTTCATCTTGTGACGTAATTACACATTTAATGCTTGACCTATACCTAGAATGAAGCAAACAAGAAACTCAGCATTTACAGTATACATTGAAAACGAGAACAAAAACACACCACAATTTAGTGTTAGTGTCATATGACATAAGGTTGGTTTAGTTGGTTTTGAATAGACTACATAGAATGCCAACCAACCAACCAACCAACCAACCAACAAACAAACAAACAAACAAACATTAAAAGCTATTGACCTTAGTTGCTCTATAGAATAAAGATGAGAACAAAAACTTATAGCGTATTTATAGGCTTTGAAATGTATAGTAATTTAAAAAAGCTATTTTAAGGCTTTAATACTATTTGTATTTAGGGTATAAAGACGAATAAAAAATGTATAAAAAAAATATTCGTTTTAAGACAAATTTTGCATACCAAGTACATAAAATGCATATATAAGGAAATCATTCAGTTTTTTTATTAATTGCGTCTGTAAGCCGAGGGGCATCGTTATTATATAACATTTTTATTAAGTCTAAGAAGATATTTAAAAGTTTCTTAGTATATTATTATTATTGAAAATATTATATATTTTATGATATTATGAGTTTTTCCACAAAAAGGTTAATTCAGTGCAAAATTCCTGTTATGAATTGAGGGCTGTATTCGAAAGAGTGAAAGAAAGTTTTTTAATTAAATCAATTATATTTATTTCGGTGTTTCTGGCAATAGTAGGAGCAGATAATTATGATTAATAAATTGTGAATTTTTCAGAGTCTTTAATGAACGCCTTACCTTAGCTTAGAGACAAAACTAAATTTTCTTTGAACTTGAATATGAAAACTAGAATAGTTAACTATCATATATAATATAACATACATAAATCCCTGAACATTTTTTATTATATATGGAAGAAAATCAAAAGGACAAATTTACTTTTTCTTATTTAAAAAAATAATTTCGAATTAATTCGTCCAAACAAAAACAAGCATTAAAATGTTCTTTATAATTTTTAATTTTAATTTTTTTTAATAAGAAAGTGAGCAAACATGTTAACCTGAAATTCAAAAATCCTAATTACACTTTTTATATATTATGGAGGATAAAATTCCCATACAAATTGCATATAGACCTTTATTAAAGTTTCGTAATGCATTTAGAAACTTATTAGGCTTTTGTGATCTATCCAACTTAATACTTATTCATTGCATTTATGGACCTATTAAATATTAATTAATAATTAGAAATTAGCAATTATTAGTTATTAATTGTTAAAATTATTAATTGTTAATTATTCATTATTAATTACTAATTTTTAATTATTAATTCCTAAAATTTGATTATTGATTATTAAATAATTAATTATCAATTATTAATTATTAATGATTAGTTATTAATTATTAGTTACCAATTATTAATTATTAGTTACTAATTATTAATTATTAATTTCTGATTACTAATTAAAATTAATTACTAATTATTATTTTCTAATTATTAATTTTTTTTTCAATTATTAATTACTAAAATTTAATTATTAATTATTAATTAATCATTCATTGTTAATTATCAATTATCAATTTTAGTTGCTAATTATTAATTATTAATTTCTGATTACTAATTAAAATTAATTACTAATTATTATTTTCTAATTATTAATTTTTTTTTCAATTATTAATTACTAAAATTTAATTATTAATTATTAATTAATCATTCATTGTTAATTATCAATTATCAATTTTAGTTGCTAATTATTAATTATTAATTTGTAATAGTCACACTAAATAGAGTAAATTTAAATATAACGATATTAAAGTTAAACTCTTTTCAGGATAATAAATATGACACTACCTGTTATCTATGTGGTTACCTTTTCAAAGTAAAGATTAATCGATTAGACTTCCTTTACTTCTCTTGGCTTGCTTTTTTCTTTTTCTTTCCTGGGATAAATGACGATCTAAAGAAAATGAGACATGAGTAATACGGCACTAATAAAATGAAAATTTACTTAGCTGGAAGTCATCAAAATTAAGTCTCTGAATAAAGCAAAAGGACAAATTTAAGATGAATTGAAAGTAACTCAAATCACTTGGTACTCCTTTCATTATTAATAATATTCGTCAATAAATAAAGTCGATATATGGCATGTAAAGCCCATTTGCTAATAATATAGCATAACTGTAGGCATTATAAAAATTCAAAGTTCTAGCATACTTTAGCCGTATTTACTTAATATTTACTTTAATTGAAAATTTTTCCTATAGAAAGAAAAATATACTTTTAATTTATATTTCTCTCTTGTATTGAATTTTTTTTCCTTTTTAAAATAATATTTATTTACAGTGTACAAAGTTTACAAACGCCGTTGGGCAGTGTTAATATTGTTTGCATTTTATTCCGCCTCGAATTCGATGCAATGGATACAATTCAGTATTATTCAAAATATTGTAACCAAGTAAGTAAAGGGAAACTTTCTCTGTTTACAAGGATATTTCAATATTGAAAATTTTTTTTACGATAACATTATTTCCTTGTACTTATGATAGCTCTGCCGCCTTAAAATTTAATACTAAAAGGTTTTTCTTTTCTTGCTTTTCATATGCTTTTCGTTTGTTTTTCTTAATGTGTTCTTCAGATATTATGGTGTCAGCGATGTATGGATTGATTGGACATCAATGGTTTATATGATCCTATACATACCTTTAATATTTCCAGGCAGTTGGTTTTTGGATAAAATGGTAAGTTTTAATATAAAATTTAGTTTTGTTTTTTTTTTTTATTATAATATTAATTTAATTTAATTATATTTTTATTAATTTAAAAAAAATTTTATTGCTAAGGGCTTACGAATCACAGCCTTAGTAGGTATATTGGGAACTTGTATAGGCTCCTGGGTAAAAGTGTTTGCTGTACAACCTCATTTGTTTTTTTTAAGCTTTGCTGGCCAAAGCATAGTTGCTCTTTCTCAGGTAAAAATACTTTAAATCATTATTTTTCATTCGTACGTTAAGACAGAACTTTTGAAAAACACTTAGATCATATTTAAAAAAAAAAAAAATAATAATATGCATTCAGATTAAATATTTAAAATATTTTATGATATTGAGAATCAATAGTGCTTGAATTAAATTTGAATAAAATGTAGAAAATTAAATTCCTTTTTAAATTTCTGCACATATTAGGTGTTCATTTTGTCTTTGCCGGCTCGTTTGGCTGCTGTATGGTTCGGTCCAGATCAAGTGTCATTTGCATGCAGTGTCGGCGTATTTGGTAATCAGGTAATTTCTTTTAATAAATTCATTCATTGAAATCAATCGCATGATATGATAAAATAAAAAGCTTGTCATGTTTCTTTATAATCAAATGAAACAACAAATTCCGAGATATAAAAACAAAAACAATTTAATAGCTTGAAATAAATTGCTCTTATTTTATGCTTCAATCAGTACATTTAAGTATTCATTTATAAAACAACAAAAAAAAAAAGCAAACTATTCTTAATTTAAACCACAAAAGTGGACATATTTAAGAGAGAAATTTGGAGATATTGGCTTTTGAAAAAAAAAACCGTATAAAAGTGGTTTTCAAATACTATTTATTCTACAGAGAAAATATCATTTAAATTTAATATCGAAATCAAAAATATTTGTTTCATTATTTTATTTATTTATTCATTGCTAGCAATATAGTATTTTAATATAAACCACATTACAATTGATATGTTTAATTAATTTTTGTGGTGAAATATTTTTAATTACGTAATTAATTAAACAATTTATGAAACAATTCAATTAAATATTACTCAGATCTGTCACCTCATAATCAAAGAAAATTAATTATAAAAAAAATTATTATTGCTTTTTGTTTCCCTTAGTTGAACGAATTGCGAATTTTGTACAGAAATTACTTTATTAAGAATTGACCCTAAATGTAGGCTACAAAAGTTTTCAATTTTATCCTTATGAGAAGTAGGCAACAAAATTTTTCCTCTCATGCATTAAAATAAAATGAATTTAATTCTTAAAATAATTTCTTTAAAAATATTTAAAAAAAATAGCTGCTCTTGAATTCAAAGTAAAAAATTAGAAAAGCATGAAGTGGATTGGATGGCAATTCTCGAATCGGGTCTGGAAAGTAGAAAAGATAAGGGAAAACAAAAAATAAAGAGAATTATGAAAGAAAACCTAGAATCGGGAAGTAGAGAAGTTTAAAAAAAAAAACAAAAAAAGATAGGAAAAGCGAGATAGAAACCGGACTAGAGAAGCAAGAAAGATAAGGACAAATATAAAAAAATAAAAGAATAGTGGGAGAAAAAACTTTGATATGAAAGCAGAAAAAGAGAGACTCACAACGATCGGTTCTGCTTTTTTATTAAACTTGAAAAATATTTAAAATCATTGCATTTATTCCAATGAATTTTTCTTAAATCATTTGTTCCATTTTACGTACGTATGCTCATCTGTCTACTCTAGACGACGTAATGTACTTTTACCTAAACTGTTTATATTCAAGTGAGACATGAAAACGATATAGAAATTGTGAAATCGGTCATTGCCGAACTATTTCACTTAAATGCTTATTGCAAATGTAATTTTTGTGTTAAGTGTCATTAAATGTTTGCATTATTTACGTATGCGACAGAAAATAATCTATTCATCCACTGGCTTCGAAAATTTCTCTCTCGCAATTGAACAAACACGCAAAACCGATTTAAAAGAAAAAATAAAAAAAAATAAAAATTTCTATTGGGTGCGAGAGTGAGATAGAACGAACTTTATCTTTAAAATTCCATTTGAAAGCATTGTGTGTGTGTGTGTATGGTAAACAAATAAATAATAATAATAATAATAAGAAGAAGAAGAAGAAGAACGGAAGGAGAAATACTTTGATATTCAAAAGCGTAAACGAATGCATAATGTATGACCGATTACGACCCATCCGTTCAACAAATTTAAGTAAAAAATATTTCCAAAAAAAATAAAAATAAAAAATAAAAAAATTTAGAGAGATGAATGAAAATGCAATCTTTTCGAGAACATGATAAGAACGTTTGAAAACATATATACATAAAAACGTTTAGAAGCCAAAAAAAAAAAAAAAAAAAAAAAATAGAAAAAATTCTTAGCATACCCTAGCATGTAGTGTTTTTTAAGCAGTTAAAAAGGGAAGAGAACGAAAAAAATAAAATAAAATTATTCAATTGGAAAAACACATGAATTTCTATTTTATACGACAAGAAAAGAACACAAGACCCGCAACATGACACATCTATTAAAGGAGATATTTAAAAGCTTTTCCTTTAGGTTTTCTTCCTATGACACACAACGCAGCGTGAAGCAGCTCAAGTACGGAATTCATTGAAAACATTCACATAAAACTATTTTGTGCTAAAATATCCAGTAATATATATAGGAAGGTTTATAAAGCAAAGCCAGAAACCAAAATCACTGATACACCAAAAATGCTTTAGAATAAGTCGAGGCGGCAGTAACACACAAAACCGAAGTTTATAAAGTTAAAAATTTTTAAGAAAAATTATTTGGTATTTCGTTTCCGAAAATGAACAGAGATAGTGTAGATAAAGTTACTTTTTTCAACGCTATTTTCCTTTCACTCTAAAGGCTTTTATGGGTTAAATTTCTTCGAATTTTTTTTTTTTGTAACTTGTGGGCAAAAGCGGTTGGCTAATCGAAAATGTTTGCTTTTCAGCTTCCTAAAAAACAAAAAAGTTCTGAATAGTGAGACTGAGACTGAGTTATAAAAAGTCGATATACTAGAGTACTAGATTACCCTACCGATTAACGTACGTAACGGTATGGTAATCCATTCTCTCGATTACAAAAAAATTAGTATTAGGAATAGGCAAAATTAGCAGTTTTCTTTAAGTAAATATAAGATTGAACCCATACCGCTCCTCGCTTATGTACATTACACACAATGGATTACTCTCGAAATCTACAAAAGAAATTATTGTTACGAATAGACAGAGCTAGATGTCAAGCAGTTTGCTTCATGCAGAGAAATTCTTCAGCTCTTTTTTTCCGTTTATTATAAGTATCGTTAAAGGCTAACAGTCACCAAATCAACTCTTCGAGCACATGTTCCAAGGAAAGGCTCTTCCTGTAAAGCAAAGCACATTTAACTTCGTGATTGTTCTGACAGGTAGAGACCTTTATAGAAAACTTTTTCTATGTCTTTCTGGCTAAACTACATTTTTTGGTAATATTTTCCTAACACCTTAGAGAGCTGGCCAAAGAAAAATGAGTGAGAGAGAGAGAGAGGGAGAACAGAGAGATTACAGCATCCATTGAAAAGCAATTAACACCTAACAAATAAGCGAACGTGAGGTGTTCTACCGAAGGACGCCATGTTTTATTGCAAGTGGATAAATAAAGGATGTCTCAATATATGAATTTTGTTTCATTTTCTTTTTCATGAAAATGGTAACTCTGAAATTTGACAGCTGTCATCTATAATTATTCTAATTATGAAAAATGGAGAGCTACAAAAAGGAAGAACTTAAACTATCTCTCGAAAATTATTGACAATTTAGTTATAAAGTGCGTCTCAAAAAGGGTGCACTATTTAAAGTTTGTATCATTTTTTTTCATGCAAGTGGCAACTCTAAAGTTTGACAGCTGGCACCTATAATTGTTTCGATTAATAAAAATAGAGCGCTACACGAAAGAACGACACGTTCTAATTGTGAAAACTCAATTACAAAAATGGGAAAAGTTGTACTGAGACCGCTAGCAAACTTCGCGGAATTTTCGGTCTAGAAAGTGCACCTACAGTGTCTACAACTCAAAGGGTGATTAAAAAAATTTTGAAAAACTAAATCGATTATAGGCGGCAAGCCTCCTTTGCGTCGACTTACCGTTGTAATTGTGAAAACTCATTCCAAAAATGCGAAAAGTTACGCCGAGACCACTGACGAACTTCACGGATTTTCCAAGAAGTCGAGAAAGCGCATTTAATGCATCAAAAACTCGAAGAGTGATCAAAAAATTTGAAAGAAACTAAATCGATTATAGATATAGGTCTCCTTTGCGTCGACTTATCGGTCAGTCTCTTGAAAATATTGCTACTGTAAACGAGATACTACCACTATGGAGACTTTTGATAGCCAATGTACACCTCTTTGATGTTATTGCCAATCTCTATTTTCTTCTATATGACTTTTTAATAAAATTAACCGCGTCACCGCTTTTTGAATTCGAATTTGTTACACAATATACGAGAGTGTCGGTTGCTATCCATACATATACGACATATAATCGATAAATTGCAGTTATTGTCAATATTCCCGCGTACAATGCTATATTCTTCGTACTTTTTGATGCTTTAGAAGCATTAAAAAAAAAAAAGAAGGCATCCAGCTGTTTCGTGAATCGGACAATAATGACAATCTTGCCGCTACACATAAGGTTTTTACGATTGAACGTCAATTTCTGATAATTCGCAAAAGCGTCTAATGCATGTACTTGCCTGCAACAACTTTGACTATGAAAGCGCACGATATATAATTATACTAACGAATGATTAGTAATTTCTTGATAAAAATAATTAACATTTCATTATGTGTTTTGTGTTAATCATTAATTGACATAATACTCTTCTATCGTACGTATCTCTTTAACGGTATTCCTCCATTTAATGCACAAAAGAGATACGTTATGAACACAGATTTCAATTCTTTTCTTGCCTTTGTAAGTGTAAAGCTGATGTACTTTCCTTTTATACCCAAATTCTTATTGTATTCAATTTCCAATCTTTCAATCCTCATTAACGTTGCCTCCATTATATTCATTATAACACAGTTGTGGTTAATCCTGAACTGATTTCTATTCTTACATCCATTTGTAGCTTTAAGGATTGTAAGACAAGTAATTTGACAAGAAATTAGTTTCTACGCTTCACAGGTTTTTAAATGTTAGTAAATTTTGTGCCAATTTCTACTCTTTGTCGGTATACATCTATGCATGGATGTGTATTTGTAATAATTTGAATTATATTTCTTGAACTTTCAATTGCTTGTTATAAACACACAATTATTTTCCGTTTTACTATAACTGCTCGCTACTGCTTATGCTTGTTTTATCTCACATCGCCTGCGGTAAAAATATATTAAGTTTGTGTAGATGTTTATCACAACTGAAAAGACTTCAAATGAACCCTTTTTTTTATTATATCGATTGATTTATAAACATTTTCTGAATGCAATTTAAGCGTGTCGGTCCATCTGTCCGTCTAATGTTTCGTATGTTTTTTTTGTTTTCAAACCTAAAGGTAATAATTTTCGAGATACTTTGATGCATTGGAGAGGACTGTTAAGTTTTATTGAAAATCTATTATATCGGATCACTTTCTATATAAGGACAGATTTTGTAAAAAGTCTTATATGAAAAAAATTTTCAAATTTTAATATTTTCTCACGAAAATCGATGACAAATTATTATAGTAAATTAAAAAATGCGGAAAGTTTAAGTTTGGATACTACTATATATCGAACTTTCTGCACTATAAATTCCCTCATATAACCCCCTATATGGGAACATTTTTTATATTTGATGAATAAAATTGTTATAAGACGATAATTTGATATAAAAAAATAAAAAGCTTTACGAATCTTGTATGTATGAGAATTTTACGGACATTCCCCTTCCCCCGTCCAATCAATTAAAGAGTTTTGATAAAAGTAAAGTAAGTCAATTTTTATCATTTTATAAAAAAAAAAAAAAAAAAAGTGAAGGGTTATATTAAGCATAGTGATGTAGGATATCTAAAAGTCGTTTTTGCTGAAGTATAACATTCCAATATCCATTTATTTTAAAATACTCTGATTGGCTGACTGCAGCTATGCTTATACGTTGTTTTACATGAATATTAACTCTAGAAATACCCCGTAGGTCATTTTGACCCATTTTCATTTTCAGTCTTCAAGAAAATGGTTATAAATCATGTAATGTTCGAAAATTTTTTACTAATTTTTATTTACATAAAAAGACTTTTAAATATCTATAATTATGATATATATTCTATTTTTCTTCTTACTTTTTCTCTAATTGATTTAGTTTTTGATGTGCTGATGACTTATATCTATTTCTAGCAAATGGGGTCATTTCGACTCCTAATTTTTGTACTCGTGCCTTGGTCGCAAAAATAAAGATAGAAAGCTGAAATTTGGCTGAAAGATTCTTTGATCGATTAAGAATGAAAGCTTAAAAAAATTGTTCTAATCATTTTTTCATATTTTTGATGCTACGAAGAAATTTCGAAAAACCTGATACAGAAATTCGATCAGATTACTAATACGCCTACTGTTAACGATCAAATAGTTGACTTTGTTGACATTTGTGAATCGTTTTGTTGAAGTTCGTTTATTGAATGCTTTTCGATTCTTTTAATCAATTGATGAAGAGGCGCCATAGTCACATTTTTATCAACTTTTACTCTTAGTCTTTTGTTTACTTTCGATTGCTTTCTTAGTTGAGTTTTACTAACATTGTCCTTTGCTATTTATACTTAATTGATGGGTTCGTTGCAGTCACGGCCGAGTAACATTTAGCATTTATTCTTGCAAACATTGTAACGTGATCCCTTTTTTTATAACCAAATCCGCTTATCTTTCAAGCTTTGAGTTGAGTACATTATAACTTGATTCTTTAATTATGATTATGTCTTACTGCGCCCACTTGTCTAAAGAAATCATAGGTAAAAATAAAAAATATTATTAAGTTAAATTTATTCTCGTTTCCAATTATGCTGTTTGTGGTGCCAGCAAATCTATAATAAGTTGATGTATGTATCTTTTTTGTGAATATTCGATTCCTTACTGATCTTATTTTATTTAGCTGCACTAATTACTTGTCACTGCTGCTTGCATATAATACTTTAAAGTGATAAAGAGCGAAATTTGTTTCTTAATTAATCTTTTGTCCGCTGAGATAAAAATGATTTTATATGTAATACGAACATTTTTTAAAAGACTTTTATAAAAAAAAAAAAAGTTTCTTTTTTTTATTATGATTTTATTTTATAAAAACATTTCGAAAGATAACCGCATAGAAAATTCAAAATGTTAGATAATTTTTCTTTTTAAGTACTTTTCCCTATAATTACTTTTCAACTGAGAGCATTCATCTCATTTCAAATTCAATGCATCTTACAATCAATTCAAGGTTAATAAGGGAGACAGCGTGAAAATTACGGCAATTTCAGTCAAGGTCAAGTTTAGATTTACAAACAACTAAGTAAGTGTAAAACTATATGAAAAACAAAAAAAAAAAAAAAAAAAAGAAAAATTATAATTTTCAAAATCTAAATCGATATCGATGAGGCAGATAAATAAAAGCACAACGAACGAACATCAATGCAGTCATTCAAGCAAACGACATTGTGTCGTTGAGTAAATATCAAGAAAAAAAAAATTGTGAAGAAAGTAGAAAAAAAAAAAGAAGAGAAGGATCATATTTCATGTAAATAAAAAAAAATTATTAAAAAAGTAAAAAAAAGAAAACAAGTGAGAAAAACATGAGAACGCTTATTTACTCATTTTCTTATACAGTAGCATAGCATCCTTTCCATCATTGTCTCTCTCCCATCAAATCATCATTAAAGGCATTGAAACGTGTGCAAGGTCACGTAGGACAAGCAAGAATTTTTTTATATATTTGTGTTTTTTTCTATAGAGTCTTTGGCTGAAGCCAACACTTGTATGACATGAAAAAAAAAAAAAAAAAAAAAAAAAAAAAAAAAAAAAAAAAAAAAACTTTTGTATTCAACCTATACTAACATATGCACTGACAAAGCCAAAGAAGCAAACGCAATTCGTATACACAAGTAGCGAAATATTTCAGATTTAAATTGAAATATAAACCACTGGGTGTCTGTCTCCCCTTCCTTCTGTCTGTTTCTCCTTCCTTCTTTCTCTCTCTCTCTCTCTCGCTCTCTCTTTCTGTGTGTTTTCTTGTCAGTAATTGAATGTGGTTTTCTTTTACGGATAAAAGAAATTTTCGTTTAAGAAAAAAAAAAATGAGAAAACAAGAAAAACTGTGATGTCAACCACACTCGTAAGCCCACACACATGCTTACCGCAATGTTCTCTCTCTTACGTGTAACTGCATAAATTTCAGCATAAGTGCATCGTTGATTTGATTATAAGCAGTGAATGTGCAAAATAGTGGTAAATAATTTAAATTATAAAATATATTAAAAAAAAAAAAAAAGAAAAAGAAAAAATTATGTCACTTGCAGGATAACATGATTCTTAAATGCACGAATGAAAGTATAGTTGTTAGTGCTTAGCAACGCGTATTCCTCTTTTTCCATTCTATAGTAAAAGTACCATTTCTTGGAGTTCAGTACTCTAGCATATCCTTCTCTCTTGCAATGCAAGTTAACCTAATGTTGACATTATTTTATTTCTAATGATTTACAAACACTTAACCTCCTGTTGAGTAGCTGTACAACTGTGTATTATGAATGCATAAACACAAATACTCTTACACGTACGCAGGTAAACATATAAACACTCACACATATACATACATACATACATACATACATACATACATACATACATACATACATACTTTCTTACTTACATACATACATACATACATACATACATACATACATACATACATACATACATACATACACATACATACAAACCTACATGCATACACACACATATATACATACAAACATACATACATACATGCATATACACACCCATACGCGCGCACACACACACACACCCATACATACATACATACACCGTCATATTAAGCTATGAACAGCTTAATAAATTTTTATTTAAATGTTTATTCTTTGTCATGTTACGTATGCGCGCGTTTAAGAAGAATCATAACAACTTATCTAAGCATATATAATAGGTGAAATTCTATAAAAACTCTACTTGACATTAAGAGACAATAACTCTTTCTTTACCTACACCACTAGAACCACCATCATCATCATCATCGTCACCATTACCCTACCATTACCAATTCTACTTTTTTTTTTTTTTTCTATTACAAAAGATACACAGACCGACAAACACATTTCTATGGAATGAAAACAAATAGAATGAATAGCGTGAATGCATAGTTTATTTGTCAGGCACTCGTAAAAGTTAGAGATTGTTAACATTAGTTGGCAGCAACAGCAGCAACCAACTGTCGTCAACATTATTTCATTCATTCTCGGTCTATTGTAAAAATTTATGGTATGCATGAAGTGTATTAGTCGTTGCCATAATGTGTAGCCTGAAAAATTTTTTGAATAAATTTAAAATTTTTGCAACAACTGCGCAAACTAAAGAGTTTCGTTGCTCTAGAAAATGTGCAAAAATTTACATAAATAGGTAATTCAATGGTGGATTAAGTTCTAAAAGGAAATATTACCCCAAAATACTGAATGTTTTTTGTTTGTGCATTTTCTAAAAAAAAAAAAAAAAAAAAAAAAAAATCACAATTTCTTCTTAAATAGCATCTCTTTTCGAAGCGATATTTCTTTTGTCCAAGATTTTTCTTAAACCTCCAAGTTCATGATGTAACGTTTTGACAATTACTTTCTAGATAAGTATCACTTAAAAGTGATAGTATAACAAATTTAGCTGGTAAGTCTCTCACACTCTCTTTTTTTAGAACTCTCTCTCTCGGTTGTTAATTCATTACATTGGAAAATTTCCCGGAGACTATTGGAAAGTTAGTGATACTTTTGCATGAAACTAAAGAAAGTGACACCCATCAATTAACTTGCAAAAGGTAAATCTCAGCGCTATCTTTGATAGAGAAACATCATTACGTTCTCCAGTATAATTGGGTTCTCTCGATAAATATTTACTTTCTTCGTCAAATGTGAGCTTCTTCTTCTTATATTCATTTTTGTCAGACTCCAGTAATGCCGCGTCTTTCTCTCAATGGTTGCTTTTCGTCGCTTTCAAAAAGTACGGATCACTTCATTACTTTCTGTCGAATCTTGCTTTCTGGATATGTTCCTATGTTCTTAAGACATTCAGCCTATTTGAATAAATTCGTTCATCCTTTTTTTTCTTAGAATGATACACTTCTAAAATGGAAAAAGTCCAGAAAACAAATTAAATCGAAGGCTGAACCATATCAAATTCGTTGGTTCTTTCTTTTCTCTACTGATACAATTCTTCAGCAAGCTTCAGAAATCAAATCGAAAGCTCAAGCGTATATGAAACATTCAATAATTTCCAATCTATAATATATATCGATGTAAATCTTTACTTGAACATTTCTGCTTCATAAGTTACATCCACAACAAACTAACAACTTTTAAGTGATAAGCATTCAAAATATGCTTTTAATTTTCTACTTGTGTTCTTTCATTTCTTTATTCATCCATGAAAAAGGTGATTTATGTTTAATATACCGAGAAATTTCACATCATTTGTTTTAGATAATTAGCATAAAATGAAGTGAAAATTTGTAAAGGGATCAACTAGACATCAATTTTAAACTGCTACTCAGTATAATAAGACAAAAGAGTAGAATAATATGTAATAGAAATCCCTTAAAAAGCCTTATATTCATCTTAAGGCGGATCTTTGATATCCACCTCATTCTAATAATATTATTTTTGGGTGTTTCCATCAGTCGATTAGCACTTTTTAAAGTCCATAGAAAATATTTTTATAAAATTTTAATTCAATATACTTTTATCGATCATATCTGGCTATTGTGGGAATACTTTCAGATGAGATCATAGAACTGATGATCCATTTCTGCATTCTATAAATATTTGGAAAAAAACCAAAACAGCTATTCTGGATTATAAGCTACAGATTTTTGCGTATTGTGGACTTGTTCATATATCATGAGTCATGGATCGGAATTATTTCCAAACTTGATCTGCTTTAACAACCTAAGAATATATATATATAAAATTTCGACTTTCTACATAATTTTTACGTTCGTAAAGATTCCAAGAAGAAGTATTAAAAACAAATGCATATTTTTGTGATTGTTACAAACGAAAAAACAAATCTAGTTTACCGTCATCTTTCGTTGGTGGATATAAAAACTTCAATAAATTTAACCTTTTAACGCACAATGTAAAAAAAAAAACAACAATTTTTATTATATAAAATGACTTTCTTGAGATTTCCTTTTTATACCCAAAGTTGTATTAACTTTCTCATCCCATACGTTACGTTCATATGACTTTTTCATATTTCATGTCAAATGTGTACATTTTTAGTAAACATGTGCTGCTAAAATGATTTCTCCTTTAAAGTCTACATAAGTCTATATGGGCTCTTTTAAAATCTACGTAAATTTACATGCGCTCTTTTAAAGTCTACATAAGTCTACATGAAATATTTTAAAGTTTACGTAAGTCCATATGAGCTCTTTTAAAGTCTACATAATTCTACATGAACTCTCTTAAAGTCTACGTAAGTCTACATAAACCCTTTTAAAGTCTACATAAGTCCACATGAACTCTCTTATGTCTACGTAAGTCTACATGAACTCTTTTAAAGTCTCCGTAATTCTACATGAACCCTTTCAAAGTCTACATAAGTCCACATGAACTCTTTTAAAGTCTACATAAGTCTACACGAACTCTTTTAAAGTGTAGATACGTCTACATGTAGCTAAACTTTTAGAAAATCAAACGTTGCGCACATAATGAATGGAAAACTGAAATTATGTCTCGAAAAAAGGCGTAGAAAAAATTTTGAACCCACAAGTTTAAAATTAGAAAATATTCCTCAAGGTTAAGTACCCACAGAGCACCCAAAAAACAAAACCCTAAAGAAAATCAAAAATATTCAATAAGTGATTGTGTGTAAAGACTACAAGGATACGTAGAGGTTCTGATTAACTACTAATAGCGCACTTTTAGTGTGTATTCAAGTTCGATTTAAACCATGTATGATTTGCTTTCATTACTCTTCCTTTTTGTTTTCATTCTTCTCTTTTTCCGAGTTAGTTCTTCCGCATGCAAGCACACACAAACACACATTATTTGATTCTTATATTGTTTCCATAAGGAAAGTTACAAAAAAACTTTTCTTTTAGTTCAGTTTTTGTTTCCTCTGGTAATAATATGGTGCTATTAAAGGAAACAACAAAAAAAAAGGAAAGGAAGAAAACTCTTCCTTAACTGTTCATCCATTCATTTATTGTTATCCTTCGTTGTTTTACGTCTCGTGTATGCTGATGTTTTTATCGAATAAAAGACTTCAAGGATATACTAATCATGTCATGTCATTTGTTACTCATGATTTCCCCCCAAACAATATACTACATTGACTTAGTTTTGTTTGTCCATCCGTCCTTCGTATAATAAAATTAGAATATTTTACATGAGCTCCTGCAAAAAAAAACAAAAATTATTTTTTATATTCTTTTCGGGAAATTCAACAAATTTGTTTCGAGAAGTGATTTAATTCATTTACAATTACGCTTACAAAGCCTTAAATAAGCAAAAATTCTAAAAAATTTCAAAATTTCTATTTACAAACACAAAACCAGATGTGTGTGGATCGTGAAATATCGTAACAATAGTTATAAGGAATGTAGCAAAACTAGTTTAGTAAAACAAGTTGCATGTTGGATGATTAAAAGGCTTAGAAGGAGGTAGGGGAATAATCTATCAAATACACAAATGATGGGTATAGGAAATCGTTTGCAAAGTTCAGAGAAATTTCTTTTTCATTTTCTTTTCACTTGAACTATATATAGCACGTAATATGTTGAGAATTAAAGCCTAAATTGTAGCCGCTGTAATCTGCAACAACAAAACGAACAACTACAACAACAACAACAATAAGAATAAGTTTCAATATACATATATAAAATATAATGTATACACTTCCATGAACACAGAAATATTTCTGTTTCGTTTTGTGGTTTACGCCTTAAAAGGGACAACAGTAAACACATCCGTTTCCTTTCATCGCATTTTTTAAATCCAATGCATTTGAGTTAAGTTATCAAACAAAAAGCAGAAAAAAACAAGAAGAAATACACACAAATAAAAATCATCGTTATCGTCATCATCATTAAGCCGTATGTTGTTTTATGAGTATTATGTGTTAACCGTAAGCAATTATAAAAAAATTGCTCAAAGGATTTAAAATTTAAAAGTCTAAAAAGTTAAACTCAAATAGACAACAGAAACAACAACAACAACAACAACAATAACAGAGCTTTGACAGCAAAAGTTTCTACACCTTCCAAAGAACAAATTGGATTAATTATCTTTTATTCAATACAATAGGAAACGCTGCTACGCCCTCATTTATAGAATACTTAGTGAGTTTCTATTGCAAAGTAGAAATTTACACAAATTCGATTCTCTTCAAACTTCTTAAATTTTTACATTGTTCAGGTCAAAATAGAAGTTTTAACCTAAGCCAATCAAACCACATTTCCATCATCTGTAGATTCGTCTACCAATACTTCGAAAACTTAAAGTCACTAACGTTCAGACAGAAAACAGAAATTTTTAGAGCTGAAAAAAAATGTGAAGATTTGTTCTTATTTGACTGATAGATCAGCCACATCTCAGTTTTTTTTTTTTATTCGATTCTCTGTACTTACTTTAATGCCTTGTACTTACGTGTTTCAAATTGCAAAGGCCCGACTTTGTGAACCACTTTTTTTTCGCATTCTTTTCTTATCAGTTTCTTATTTCTTTTTTTACAACTGTACAAAATGAAAGAAAGACACAGAACAAAGGAAAGCACTTCAAAAACGGAGTGCTTGATATATCAATCAATAATTCCCCGGACAAAGTTCTTGTTGAACTCGAATTTATTTCATATTTTCCTCCAAGAGTGATCTAATGTTTTCAAACCTTTTTTCTATTTCTTATTTTTTTTATGCAAGTGGTAACTCTGAAATCTGACCGTTGTCACCTATGTATGTTCCGATTATTAAAAATGAAGCGCAATACAAAAGAAGAACACGTTATAATTGTTAAAATCAATTACAAAATTTAGGGAAGTTTGCCATGAGACCGCTCTCAAATTTCGTGGAATTTTCGATCGAGAAAGTAGACCTAATGTGTTAACAATTCGAAGAGTTATCAAAAAATTTGAAGAAACTGTATCCATTATGGACAATAAGTCCCTTTCGCATCGCCGTACCGATCGGGCTTGGTTAAGATTGTTCCGATTATTAAAAATGGATAGCATTACAAAAGAAGAACGCGTTGTAATTGTGAAAACCCATTATCTAAATCTAAATATCGATTTTACGGAAAAAGTCTTCTTCACGAATGAAGCGCATTTCAATTTGAATAGCTTTGTAAATAAACAAGACTATCGAATTTTGTGCTCAGAAAATCCTTACGCGATCTATGAGACACAAATGCAACCACAATGAGCAAATGTCTGATGTATATTGTGGTCAGGTGGAGTCTTAATTTTTGGAAAATAAAGCAGCGAGTATAAAGGGCATTCGTTACAGGAGCATGATATTCCTGTGACCTCAACTGTTCGGCATGAATCATGTCACAGCGCGCATGAAACAATCAACTTATTATAGCAATGATTTGCATACCAAATCATTCCACGAAATTCTGATGCCAACTGGCCACCAAAATCATGTAATTTAAAGCCCTGCGATTTCTTTCTTTGAGATTTATTGAAATCACGTATTTATCCGACCAAGCCAAAAATAATTCCTGAGCTGAAATCCTGAAACCGAGATTCAACGCGTCATCGGAGAGATTCAGCCACATCTTTATCAAAAGGCTTTCGAAAATTTTATGAAAATAGTAATGGCTCGTCATTAGAGCCGCGGGGGCCAATCACCAGATATTTTATTCTATACTTAATCGGAATAACGCACTCCTGTTGAGACACACTGTAGAGTAATTTATCAAGACCTTTAAAATGTGCTTCAATTTTCGCAATGAATTCATGATTTGATTCACATCTTTTTCCCTGAATCACCACTTTTGTGATTTGCAAGCGGATAATAATCGGTGACGGCCAAAATTGGCGAGTACCATGCGAACTTCAATTTATGTAATTTCGCCTTCGATCCATGACACGTTGCGTTATGCCCCAATGTGCTTAAAGGCGGTACTTATTAGATTTTTTTATGTCCAAATTTTCATGTGAATTAATAAATATCTTACTCTATGTTTTGACATATTGAGGATGCCTCTTCCAACTTCAATTTTCGGATATTGAGATTAATTTTCACGATTTTTTTTGTAATGTTTTCTTAAGTAACCTTCCCCTTTGATCGTCCGGCGTATTCAGCATCATCGGTGATCGTGCAATGTCGTTTTATATTAGAAAGCCATTGAAAAATTGTGAGTTTTTTCCCGTTAAAAAGTATTCTTTAATCAACAGGCAAAATTCGGACATTTTTATTGTTTCGAAAATAACCGAAATAGCTTGATTAACTTGACTGTAACTGGTAGAAGAAAAAGTGGGGAAAACATCAAATTTTGGCAGGCATCATTTACGATATGGTACCTTCTATAGATACTAAGGGTTTTTTGTTAGAAATGATATCTTGATTTTTTCGGTCCCGGGAATTATTGATCAACTTTCTATATAAATGACCCCTCAAACTGTCTAAAATGGTGTCATGTACAATTATATGCCAATTATGTTCAACTTCAATTAATTTTCGGTTGAATAATAATTCTTAGTATATTAACAGTAAGAGCGTCACTTAGTGGCCTGACATCAACTATAGCTCTCTTAGTCAACGTACAATTAACTGTAACGCTGCTACTAAAAAAAAAAACAGACAAACTCAAAAAACCTTAATATCAATTTAAAATTATCTGACGTTGATGGTGAGGTTGATGCTGATGTCGATCTTGTAGAAATGACTTCCAATAGACTTCCAATAGATTTTTGATATGAACAAATCATGTCAATATCACAATAAGAAAATTAAATAGAATCAAAATCTGATGCCATAAAGTATTCAGTTGTTACGAGTTGAAATGTATCTAATTCTAACCGTACTTGACGGAAATGACTAACAGAACTACAAGATACAAATACAAGAACTTAATAAATTCATAGATAATATTGCCCTTGATGCATGTATAGCTTAAAAAGAAGTGAACGTTTAAGAAGAAGTAACATGAGTTATGCTAAACACGCACACATATGCATTTAGTAATAATTTTACCTTTAACAACTTGCCAAGATGAAT
>KK351044.1:1189764-1204807 GCA_000671755.1 Glossina brevipalpis
TTGATTCCGCCACACCTGATTATAATTTTCTCATTTATTATACGTGCATTTATACTTCTAATGGCATAGTTTCATAAAATATTATTTTTTTTTTATCAGTTATATACATAATAAACCCATCGCTTGCGAAATAAGCTTTAACTAAGGCGATGGGGTATTTCCGCAAATATAAAATGGCAAAGAAAAAACAATATGGATACTAGAAATTTCCATCCATTATAGCTAAATTTGTTCACTATCTTAGTGACGATTACCAATTAGTGTTAATTGACTCTAACGAAAGAGCTACAAACTATAAAACAGATTGAATTTCATAAAGCATTTATAGAAGAAAATAATAAAATTCCCTTCCAACTGTAAGCGGAAATACTGCTGAGTTAAAAGAAAAAAAGAATGCAAATCGAGTAACTTGTACAGTTTATTAAATACAGACAACAGCACCGCTTGACTAAAAGAGATAATGAGAAACCAATTTAAACCTTAAAGTGTAAGCGAAAATACAGCTAAGTTTTTGAACAGTTGAGGAAATGTTTTATTTAAGAATTATATAACTAACTAAACTAAATTAATATAAAAACTTTATTGTAATTAACTAAAAATCAAAAGTCGAAAATCAATGAGAAATATCTGCTTTTTAATGAGTTTAGAATTTTAAAAAAATATCAAAAGTCATTACCGAGTAAATGGAAGAGTTAGATTATTTCCTATATTACCTTTAGGTTTCATATGACTTCTCTTTAGCTTAAAATTGAAAACGAAAAACATTATTTTAAATATGAAAAATTTTGCAAGTTCTTTAGTCCATTCCAAACACTTAAAAAAAAAAAAAAGAGAAAAAATCAATCATTATATCGTCTTCTTTTTCGTAATTCATTCAACGACCGACTATCATATATCACTTGTGTCAGACTTTTCACGCTGTAATGTCCATCAATTTTGTATGACGTGCGAAAGAAAATGTCACATACATGCATACATATATAGGAGAGGATTCGTCAGTTAAAAATTTAGCGAAGGATAAAAATTTCATTTGTTTATGGCTCAATAAATAAATTTTGCAGCGAGTGCGTAAAGTGATACGACAACTATTAAATGATACGTTTACACCCACCAAAGAAAATAAAACATTAACGTTCACGGTCATATGAAACATTTTTTTTTAAAGACTTTATTCTCTACCCCAGTCAAGTATCCATAAAAACGTTTTTTTGTTTTTATGCTTTTTTTTTTTTTTTTACTTTTTAAACCCTATCTCATCTATTTTCTTTCAATTTTATTAACAGTTGGGCATAGCCATTGGTTTCGTTTTACCGCCTATGCTGGTGGCTAACTCTGACGATCTCAATGCTATCGGAAATGATTTACAATGGATGTTCAACTATGTTGCGGGTTTAACTACAGTTCTATTCATCTTGATAGTGTTGTGTAAGTAAAAAAACAAAAAAAAAAAAAAATTTGCGAAAATTACTTGCCAACGAACAAGCAAGCAACGCTTACATATAAGCATGCATGACTAACGGACAATTAAAATTGTTACGTTTTTCTTGTTTGTATTTTTTTTTTTTTTTTTTTTTTTTTTTTTTTTTTTTTTTTTTTTTTTTTAAAGAACAATTTATTAACTTTTGCTGTTACATTTTTTTTTCATATATCTTTTTTTTTCTCGTTTCTTCCGTTTGTTTCGTTTACTATAGTTTTTCAAGCCAAACCGCCTACACCACCCTCTGCTGCACAAAAAGTTGCTGGTCCTGATTCTGAGGAAGCAGAAAATCAAATTACTTTCATTCAATCGCTTAAGAATTTAATGACTAATGTTAACTACATCTTACTATTGATCTCATACGGTATGAATGTCGGTGTTTTCTATGCCATATCAACTTTACTTAATCCGGTAATTGATGAATAATTTATTGAACGGAAATCATAATATTTTTTTTTTTTTTTTTTATTCAGCACTAATTTTTAATTATTTTATCAGAATATTTAGAAAAAATTTTTTAATATTTATTTTCCATTTATGCGCTCATATGATGGCCTTCACACATTTTATTACAAAAATACTTATTTTCTGTTTCAGGTGGTTCTTAAATATTATCCTGGCCATGAAATCGATACCGGTCGTATTGGTTTATCTATCGTTTTGTCCGGCATGTTAGGTTCGGTAGTTTCGGGTATCATTCTTGATAAAAGTCATAAATTCAAGTAAGTATGTAAAGCAAATCGCGAAATGAATCGAATCACAATAATGATTTAAACATTCTTTATATAATAACAACTGATAGCGTTTATAGTGCCACTTTTCTCTTACCAGTTAAAAATAGAATAAATAACAGGCTATACTTTATTTTTCATTCTCTTTAAAATATTCCTAAGAAGACTCGAACGATGTCATAAAAACTTTTTTATCAAGCTGGCATTTTAAATGGACTTATTTATCTCGTGTCTATTTGTCCACACGTTAATTTGTTGATTTTTTCACGGCCACAAAAATTAACAAACAATCCTGAAATCTGGTCTATGTACACCTATGTACCCGTAGTCCTCTTCTACGTCCAGAGATTTAATTGTGACTTTTTTAGCAGCAGTTCTTAGTAGCATTGTACCTCTTCTTCCACTTGATATATCGTGCAACTAGCTTACACAACCCCATAAAAATTTCCCGATCGATGTAGCATTTAGTTATCTATTATCCATGTGTCCCTATATTATTAATATTCGTATTATCGCGAAACAGAGAGAGACGGAGAAGCAAGAAAGGAAGGAAAGCTAAAAGCCGTGGCTCCATTCTCTGTCTGTAGTTTCTTATTAGTGCAAAGCTTTTTAGAATGTACTAAAAGGAACATTGTAATTTTCACTCATCTTGGAACGTCCTGGAACGAAACATAAATATATCTTGCTTGGCGAATATAGCTATCTTTTGTCCATGTGTCCATGCATAATTTATATCGTAACGATCGCAAAAGTTATAAAAAACAAAACTTTAAACTCAAATTTTTTGAGGTTCGTGTCTTCGCTAAAAATGTCATTGCTAAGATAACCGATAATAAATAAATGGAAAAATAAACAAAATGCTTACAAAAATTAAACAAAAATAGAAAAGAAAGAAATTAGTAAAAAACTAAATCATGCCTTATTATACAAAAATAACAAAAAAAAATTATTATTACTATTCATCATGAACGGTGCGATTGTAGTTGAATGATAACTACAATGTAGAAATCGCGCTATAGAAAATTTTTAAGAAATAATACACCTCCAGTTTTTATATATCTTAAAGGCTTTGCGAAACTATCAGAAAAACCTAACATAATGATCCAAAGTAGGGGACATCATAGTTAAAAGTGTTCGTATATATCATTCCCTATGTACATGAAACACTTAAACCGACATAAAAAATTTTTAGAACTAATACGCTTCCAGTTTTTTGATATATCTTAAAGGCTTTGCAAAGCTATCAGAAAAACAATGGTGACAAGTTGCAATGGTGTCGAGTTGCAGTGATGCCAAGTTGCAGTGATGCCAAATTGCAGTGCTGCCAAGTTTCACAGTGCTGCCAAGTTTCACAGTGCTGCCAAGTTGCACCGTGGTGCCAAGTTGCAACGTAGTGCGGAGTTGCAGTGCTACAAAGTTGCACCATGGTGCCAAGTTGCACCGTAGTGTCCATTCGCCTGTCTATCCATCCGTCTGTCTGTCCATTCGTCTATCTGTCCGTCCGTCCATCTATCTGTCCGTCTGTCCTTCTGGCTGTCTCTCCGTGCGTCCATCAGTTTATTTGTCCATGTGTCCGTCTGTCCATCTGTACGTCTGTCCATCTGTACGTCTGTCTGTCCGCCTGTCCATCAGTACGTCTGTTTATCCATCTGTCTGTCCATTTGCTTATCTGTCTATACGTCTATCTGCCCGTCTGTTCGTCTGTCTGTCCGTACCTGTTTTGCTGTGCAATGTCTATGATAAACATTCTCTTGGCCGCGAAAGTGAAGGCTTCGGCTTTAAATTTAGTACAATATGGGAGTTCTTGCACGCAAGTTGGTTTTGAAAATGGTTCAAATCGGTCAAATGACACGCCACAGTATAATGTAAAGTAAGAATACCTCTGCTTTTACGAAAAAAAAATGTAGTTTTTTTTTACTTTCTTTTAAGTTAGGTGATGGGTATAAAAGATACGGCAGAACAGAATATAATTTTCGTACTCATTTTTTTTCCCCTGGGGCCTAAAGGTTTCCCAAAAAATTTTAAAAAAATTTAAAAAAAACCTTTTCCTTTTTTTTCTTCTGTTAATTCTTTACAAAATTTTTCTATAATAATTTTGTAAAAATTTTCTTTGAAAAGGAAAAAGAATCTTGTTAGAGAAATCTCTTAGAGACTTAAACCACATAAGCCTAATTGCTTATTTCTCGCTTTAAACACAGGAGAGTTTCCTTTATTTAGTGCACTTTTCATTTTGTTTTTATTATTCTCTTAATCTGTTCGCAGAGAAACAACATTGGGTGTCTATGCTTTTTCAATGGTCGGCATGTGGGTATTTGCTTTTACACTGGATACCGGAAGTATTGTAGTAGTTTATATAACGGCATCATTGCTTGGGTAAGTTTTATTTTTTCGATCCCCTTTTCTTTTATTTATTTATTTTCCTTTTTTTTTTTTGTTTGATTGAATGTGCGTTTGTATGTTAGAGTGCGTGTGGCATCAGCGATAAATTTTTCTTTCAATCATTTCTGCAATTGTGAGCATCGTCGTTGATATGCTTTAGTTCTTCACTACTTTTCAAAAAAAAAAAGAATGAATATACTTTGTGCGAATGCTTGTGTGTTTCCAAACAAAAAAAAAAAGAGCAAAAAATGAACATTTTTTTTATTTCTATTATTTTTCTTGTTGTTTTGTTATCCTTAACATTTATTGCAGCTTCTTCATGACGGGCTATTTGCCAGTAGGATTTGAATTTGCTGCCGAATTAACATTTCCCGAACCGGAAGGTACATCCTCCGGTCTATTGAATGCGTCCTCTCAAGTGTTCGGTATTATATTCACATCAATGTATTCGTGGTTGCTGAGTGACTTTAACGATGTGGTTGCCAACTGCACTATGGCTATTATGCTAATTGCTGGTACTATTATTACTGCTTTCATTAGTTCCGATTTGCGTCGTCAAAATGCCCAAATCAATGATAAACAACAAAATCCATAGGTTAAAGAAGATTTTGTTTAAATAACACAATAACACATTAACGGCAAGAAGGATGAAAAAGGAACAGATTCAGAACAGAAAAAGTTTGAGGTTTTCAGTTCTTTCAAGCAAAAGCCACTTAATTTGTCCACTTATCGGGCATGTCGGATCAGGAAGGGATTGTGTTATTTAAACAAAATCGTAATATCGCCAAATAATTTTATTATTTTTTTTATTATTATATTATATTATTATTCTTAAGTGTAAAAAGATAATTTTAAAATATTTTAAAAATTTAATTAAATTCTAAGCTTTAGTTGTATAAACGAAGCCACAAAACAGAGAGGGAAACTTTTAAACTTTAACGCTTATATTTAAGTGAATAACTGAATAAGTGAATAAGTAAATCTAGTTATCTTATGTGCACACACATTCCCAGTTGTTAAGGTGTACCTGCAAAGTTTCTATAATTCACGTATATTTAATTTATTTTAGTCTTTTTGTTTTTAATTAAAAATTTGAAAAAAAAAAACGGTTGTTATTACAAATATTATTCTATAATTTTGTAAATTATTTTATAAGTTTTTCTTTAGGTTTTTTCTTGGAACGCACCTTAGATCCTATCTATTAGCGGCACTTGTTAAAGAAATGAAATCCACAAGCTTTTTAACTATTAACTTAAAACAAAAAAACAAAAAAAAAAAAACGTCAATTTTGTAGGTTTACACACACTGCCAAACCGATATACACACCAGCCAAGAGATAAAAAAAAAAGAAAGAAAAACACAAACCCCAAAAAAAAAAAAAAAAAAAAAAAAAAAACAGAAGAAACAAAACAAAGAAAATTTAAATTTAAATTATAGTGTACCGTTAATATGTAAATAGAAAATTATTAGATCATAAAATACATAATTGCCAATGAAATGAATATATGTTGTTGCTTTATTTAAATGTATCGGGAAAGTCTGGATAAAAATTTTTTTATTTTTTTCCAAGTGTCTCCACTGTAAACTTACACTTACATTCAATAATAATTTTTTTTTTTTTTTTTTTTTTTTTTTTACTTTTAGAATAAATTTAACGAAATTTATGTCGAAATGTTAAAGTGTATAATTTTTCATTTCTAAAATACTTTAAAAGTAAAATTTCTAGAAAAGCAAATTGAAAAAATTTGAAAATAAAAATATTTAGAAAACTTCCCAAATCTTTTTAAAAAAGTATTCATAAATATAAATCCTACAAATAAATTTAAAGTATTTTGATAATCCCTACCGTAAACTGCAAATACTACAACGAGGAGAATTTCATTAAAGACCAGATTTCTAAATGACTTACCTTTGTGCGTCAGTCAGTTAGTTCATTTATCCGGTATAGGATTTGAAAACTATCTTAGTTGCAGACATTGGCATAAAAATAAAAAAAGATTCTTATATCATATAACTGAAATCTGAAAATAGGCCTAATGTGTCCATAAAAATCTACATGATCTAGAAAAGGAAACAGAAAGTGCAAACTTTACAAATATTATTTTCAAAAACTATTAATAATATCGTAGTTAATTTATTTATATATTTTATTTTCATCTTCATATCTAAGTAAATAAATTTACAGCATATGATTGAAAGCATTCGCCGTAATTATGGAATTAAATAAATATCATATTTAAATTTGCTAGAAAAAATTACTAAAAGAGTCATCTAAAAGTGAAAAGTCTCATACATTCGTTTTTGACAAAATATTTTTTTTCTTGTTTGGTTGAAAAAAATTTCGAAATTTTCGGAAAATATTTTTATTTTTTTTTTAAAAATGAAAAAAAAAATTTTTTTTCAGAAAATTAATTAAAACAAAAATGTTATTATTAAATTCATACATTTTTAGATAAAAATGTTTAGAAATTTTCTTATGGCTAGATTTAATTCAAGAAATAAAATAAACTTAGAAAGTTTAGAAAATAAAATCGAAGTAAGCATACTGACCGCATATTAATTTGTTTCTCCAAAAACATTAAAAAGTCTTTCTAAAATTTTTAGAAAATATTAATATTAATATGTTTCTCAAAAAATATCTCAAAAATCTTTTTAAAATGTTTAGAAAAACATTTGCGTTAAGTTTAGCGTAAAGACAATCAATCATTAAATCGACAAATATTTAGAAGAGACGCAGTAAAGTATATAAATTCTTAATAAGGGTCCCATTCTGAGTTGGTTTAGTCCTGTCTGTAAATTTGTTATTGGAATTATATGGTTTTTAAAAATTAGAATAAAAATGTTAAATGTGTTTCTTCAAGTAAAAGGACCAATTTTAAAATGAGCCTGATCCGCAACGAAAATATATTCACAATAGACACAAAAAATGAACTTACAAAATGATCGAGAAAATGCATTTCGACCGACCAATGAACACACCCATAATTAAAAACATACCTTAAAATTCTTATCTGTTGCTTTGCGATGAAAGGTACCAAATCTTGGACGAATGAAGCTGCCTAATTTGATATCATTCGATTCTAGAAAAATGTATTTAAAAATTTTAAAAACCGTTTTTTTTTTTTTTTAATTTTGAGAAGAATTTTACAAGCATCGTCTAACCACCAAAAAACTTTTTAAAAATATTCCAAACAAATTTTCGAAAAGATTTTAAACAATAAACAACCAAAAATGAAAATTGAATAAAAAAAATTTTCTAATTTCTCGCATTTATTTTTAAAAAAAGTAGATTTTTTATAAAAAAATTTAGGGTTCTCACACATGAAAATCATGTACACTTTTTCCAAAAAAAAAAAAATTTGAAAATTAAAGAATTTTTTTTTCTAAAAATATTCAAAATTTTTTGCAAAATTTTCTTAGAATATTTTATAAAAATTTTTGTATATTTTTTTGCTAAAGTAAATTAAGCAATTTTTTTGGAATCAACTCATGTAATATTTATTCAACATTTTTCAAATTTTTTAGTCTCGAAAAGTTATCTATGGAACATTAAAAATAAATAAATAGTTTTCCTTGTAAAAATTTCTACAATCGAATGAAAAAGATTTTAAGATTTAAAAAAAAAAAATTATTAAAAAAATTAAAACAAATAATCTAACTGCGTACTGAATTTTTCAATAAAAGGTCACAATTTCCAAAAAAAAAAACTATTGAGATAAAAATAAGTCTCATCTGAGAAAATAATATTCTTAGAGAAATCGCTATAATTTTGAAATTGATCCAAAACGAAGTCATCAAATTCATGAAGTTTACGATGATCGAATGGTTTTAATTCTTGAATAAGAAAAATTTTGTGTAAAATTCTAACTCAAAATTCGCTTAAGTTGGAATCACAGAAAATCACATTTGTTAAGAACCTCTTGGAAACGATAAACTTGGCTTTTCGGCAATAGTTGTCTAAACGGTTGAGAGATTTTTTTCTTATTTTGAAGTTTTTCTCGAACATCAGAAACATCGAAAAACAGCAAGAAAAAGTACGGTCGAAATTATCAGAAATATGACGAGTATCGAGGACAGCAGGGCGATTAGGGTGATTATGTTGTAAAATGATAAGAAGAATTACTTCGTCAAAAGAAAGATTTGATTAATTTGCAAGCACTATTGTCTGGTATATCCTTTTGCAAAGGTTATTGCATGCAACTACCAAACGCAGAACGATTTCAATATTTTGAATATGGGCACAATATCAAGAAAAAGTTATTTAAAAAATTTATTAGTTCTCTTGAAATACTCTTTAACTTAACTATGACTTGCTTTTCGCTTCCGATAAGTTTCTGAGTTTTAATGAAAAATGAACTGAAAAGTTACATAATTCATTAGTGATCTTCGGATTATTAAATTATTCGGCCTGAAAATGACCTGAATTTTTTTTTTGGTTTCGATTGAGTTTAATGAAATCATTTTTACAAATAAATCTAAACAAATACTTTTTGTGGCAGTTCTTTGATATTGAAATAAAAATAAAGTAGATTTGATTGCATTGCAAAAAAAATTTTTATCTTAAGAAAAATGAGTTCTCGAGCACTAGTAATTTTCAATGTCTATGATTGAAATTTACTTAGTCCTTAGAAGGAGATAATACATGACAGGTAGCTGCAGGTAGCTAGCAGGAACAATATGTCAAACATTCTTTTTCTTGTCGTAAATTCTATTACCATCAAGAAGCATGACAAAAAGTCTTTCGAGAAGAAGAAGAGTATTTCGAATATCTTCTTGGAAAATTTATGAAGCACAAGTATTGACACTGCGCGTCTTATTTACTACGATTCTTACGACTTTTACGGTTATTGCTTAAGCTTAATTTATTGAGTTAAATTTCTCTACATATATTTGATATGACCTCTAAGTATTTCTTTTTTCAATTTATTTATTAAAATTTAGATTTTTAAGAAAATTGGCAATTTGTTATTTAAATTTAAAGATCTAATAATTTTCTATACACAAAAAAAATTTAATTTAATTTTGCACTTGTTATCACAAATAATTGAAAACACGGTAGTCGACTTGCCCTGGGTAACTTTTTGATATTATTATTGTTATTAATATTAATTATTATTACTTTTTTTTTGAAATTTCTTATTTTAATTTCTTTTTTCATTTCTTATAATTGTGATAGTGACTTAAAGTCAAAACAAAACAAACATTTCAAGAACACATGAACACATATATAGATGAATACAAATTTTTAACCTACAAAAACACAGAGTAAGAGAACTAGAAGTTAATGCAAAAAAACTAAACGAGAACGTAGAGAAATAGAACAAAAATAAAAAGAAATAAAAAAGCCTCCATACTCAAGAATGTAAATAATTAAAAGCAAGGGTCAAAGGTAAATATTTTAAACTTTATCGTCATTTAATCCATCATAGTGCTTTTCAAAAAAAAAAAAACTTAAATTAATAGCTCTCTAAATATAAGATTTAATTGCCAGTGACTTACCTACATTTTTCTATATAAATGTACTGAAAACTGGAAACTGTTTACCGTTTGTCTGAAAACTTGAAATGCTTGCAATAATGTTGCCTCAGCAACTTATGCTGACACTTCAAAATTCAGACCATTAAAATTAAAGCAAAACTAACGTATTATATAAGAAATTTATATTCGGTCGTGGCCGAATCTTTCATGCTCTAAAAAAAAAAAATCGAAAAAACAAAAAAAAAAATTGAATATTCTGTGTTAGGAGGCTAAGAGAGATTTTTTTCATTTTTGCGGAACCACTTTACGAACGGTCACTCAATAGAATGCAATTTTTAGTGTGCATTGCTTTGCAGTTTATGAGTTATAAGGAAAGAGTTTTTTTGCTTTTAAAAACAGACGTGTTCTTAATCGATATTATATTCGTGGCGAGGTCTTATTGCTATTTGGCTCAATTCGCAATACCGGCCTGTGTACAAGAACTTTCAGTTTTTTTGTCAATTTTTTAATGTTTAGCAGAGACATCATAGACAGACGGACATATTTATTTACACAGACGGACACAAATATGAAAGATTCTACGGACGAACGAACAGGCAAGCGAACGGACAGACGGCTGGACGTACAGGATAGCGTACGAACGGATGATCGGACGAACAACATGACGAGTGGGCATGCGTTCGAACGGACAGATTACTGAACGGAAAGGCCACTAGAAAGACAGGTGGACGGACTAACGGACGAGCGGACGGAAAAGCCTACAAACGAACGAACAGTCAAACGAAAAAGCATGCGAACGGACAAACATGCGAACGGACAGGCGACTGAACGGAAAGACCGCTAGGTGGAATATCGGACGAGCGGACGGACAAGCATATGAACGGATGGGTAGGCGAACGAACAAGCATGCGAATGGACAGACATGCGGACGAACAGGCATTCGAACGGGCAGACGACTGAACGAAAAGACCGCTAGACGGTGAGGTGAACGAACGGATCGGCAGTCGGGCGGTTAGGATGTCGAACGCAGATGGGGGCAAACGCACAGACTACTTGGCGGACTGACGGCTGGAGGTGGACGGACGAACGGACGAGCGGACGGACAAGCATATGAACGGATGGGTAGGCGAACGAACAAGCATGCGAATGGACAAACATGCGGACGAACAGGCATTTGAACGGGCAGACGACTGAACGAAAAGACCGCTAGACGGTGAGATGAGCGAACGGATCGGGAGTCGGGCGGTTACGATATCGAACGCAGATAGGGGCAAACGCACAGACTACTTGGCGGACTGACGGCTGGAGATGGACGGACGAACGGACGGAGAGGTGAAAGGACAAGCATGCGAACGGACAAACATGCGAAAGGACAAACATGCGATAGGACAAATATCCGAATGGACAGGCAGGCAAACAGACAGACTAGCGAACGGATAGGCAGATGAACGCACAGGCAAGCAAATTAATAGACGAACGAACGGGCAAGCGAGCGGACGAAACAACAAACAGTCAAACAATGGATCGGAAAGACGGAAGTGCGGATGATCTGTCGTATGGAAAGACAAATCACACGAAACTCTAATCGACGAACCGACGAGCGATTGGGCACACCTAGATCGATTCAGAATTTCATACTGATCAAAAATATATGTGCTTTATAGTCTCTCTAAGGCCTTTCTTGCAGTATTGTACACGTTCTTATAAAGTGAATATAACTCCAAAGACTCTGTAGTGGATTCAAAAAAAAACTCTAAAAATCTGCATTAATCTCTAGATTAAATTAGTGAAAAAAAAAATCCCATAAACCACAATTTAACTTAGTATTGAAAGCGTTGTCATAACCAACGACAATTAGAAAATGCATATAAAACAAGTCATAGTATATTTTTCTTAACCTTTTTTAAGAATCGTAGTCTATTTAACAAGATAACCCGAGTAAAAGTCACTGCAAATCACAAATTAACATTAAAACAAAGCGTGAAAATCACTTCATTTATGCAAAGAATTACGGAAGAAGAAGAAAAAATTCCCTGCATAACTCTATTCTACGCTATTACTTCAATCTTCTCTTACTCTGTGTGCCAAGAAGAATGTTACAAAAGTTAACGCATAAACACACAAATTTTAGATAATTTACATATGTATGTATGCAACTAGAAAAGACGTTAAATCCTGAAATATAAGAGATAAATAAAAAAACACAAAAAAATTTAATATTAAAAAAAGAAAAACCATGAATGTGGAGAATATCTGGGTATCTCCTCCCTTTAGAAAAGCATTCTCAGATTTATTTTTAAAGTATTTAAGCGAATTTGTTTGCTTTTCTTTAATGGTTTTATTTATGTCAGAAAAAACGAGAGACGGATAAGGTTATACCATTTCAAGACAATACAGTTCACATCGCAGTGTTTGAATAATTAAAGCACACGACTTAAATCATTTCATTATGCATGAATTACATAAGACATTTGATTGAATGAAGAAACAAAGATCCATTCGCTCGATATAAATTGAATTTCAGATCAAATTTTTAATGCAAATTCACAGCATCTTTTAAGTGAAGATGCAAATTAGAAGGGACATATACCTACTTTATCTGAGTCGGTTTAATGATCTATCAATGATTTGAATTTGACTAAATTTAATGAGAAAAGTTTTTAGGAGCCGGGAAACTAAATATATTTCTTCCCTTATGTAGAATGAAAACATCTTTACTTCCTAAGGATTTTCATGAATATAATTCAACGCTATATTCTATAATTATATAAAATCTAATATATTCTCAGATGCAAGTATAAAAAAAACAGTTACGTAAACCTTTGCTCGAATTCTACAGTATCTGAACTTTATGTCGGTATCTGTTAAAGATTACACATAGTGGCATATCGCCTAAGCTGTTGCATACCCTAGATAGAATGGGAGGATATTAAGTCGGCGTATGAGCATGGCAGCATAGCATTACTATCGGGGCAGCAGGACATACACCAGCATGGTAACCCATACTTGAGTTATGATGATCTTGTGGCCATAGAATGGTAAACGATAAAAGCATAAAGCTTATCGATCGAGCTTTTACCTGTAGACTACGGTTACATCCTGTCCTCCTTTGTTCACTTTTTTCTTCCTGTCATGTTTATATACGTATAAATGATATTCCCCAATTGATTGTTAATCTAAATAGTCAGGCAAAGACGAATGATATAATACTCTACACCGCTTTGTTTAACACAATTCCTTATTTACGTTCATAAGAAAATTACTACAAATTATATCTTGTTTCCATGTTAAGGAATACTTTTCATGGAATCCCTTATAGGGAAGAAAGCCTGGACCGTGAACTGATGTTGTCTAAAATTTTGCAAACTTAATTTCTATATCAAAGATCTTATTATTGTTCAATTATTTCTAACATAAAATAGACTTTACTGTCATATAAAGCCTTACTTTCCATGAGACCCCTTCTATATAATGGAGTCCAAACAATAAACTTACGTAGCCCAAAGTTGGTACAATTACTTTTAATGTCATATAATGATTACGAAAAAATTTTCATCATTAAATATTAAAGATCAGATCTTTTTGCCATACAAAGAAAATGATCAAAACACTTGGACGTGTGGAGTCCAAAATTTAGATCTAGGTAGACCAAATCTAATACAGTTAATCTTTAGGCCGAATTATTACTACAGATTGTTAGCATCATAAAGCATTAAAAATTAGATCTTTTTAGTCAATAAACGCTTACATTTCATGAGAAAGGTTATAAGAGAGAGATGGTTCAAAAAATGGTCGCAGTTGATTCAAATATTGCACATTTAATTTATAAATTAAAGTACTAGCTTCTATCGATTTTTTTTTCGAAAAATATGTGTGGGTCCACATATATATGTGCAAAAACTTAATAAATCCTGCATCATAAATGGTGCAGGACATAAGAAAAATACAATATAATTTTCGACTTTGTTATATATAAAATGCACAAAACCGACGAATTCGTCATAATCGAAAGTTAATCTTCATAAAAGATTTAATTTCCTTTTCAAGGAGTTTTTGAAGGGTAAGCTGTTGAGCGCTTAAACTTCAGCTTTTGAGAACTTGGTTGTGAAAAATAAGAAAAAAACAGTTGCGACCAGGGACAGGAACAGGGCATCTATCCTCTTGGAAGATCCTTTAATATAATTTTCATTGATCAGTCCTCTTATGAATAATAATTTCCATAACTAAGCAGTTCGCTTAACGGCCACATGGTGTGATGAGAGTTTTAATAAATTTTAAATAAAGAATAAAAAAAAAATAATTACAACAACGTAACCACAGAAAAGGTATCTATCCTCTGGAGAGATCTTTTACTATAATTTTCATTGATTAGTCCTCTTATGAGGGATAATTTGCATAACTAAGCAATTCGCTTAATTGCTTCAAGTTGTTTGTTTTCGATGAGTATTCCGTTAATCAATAATCGAAGCGATGTGAGATTTAAGAAAAAATGTTAAATTTCTTCCTCTTCGTTAGTACTCTCAACATTGACAGCTGCAAGAACACAGAAACAATTGTTGGTTAATAAAACAATTTTTTTTAAACAATTTGTTGATTAATAAAACAAACCTTTTGGGCCTAAGCTGTACGCTTTACTATTACCAACATCATAATGGATTATTTTGTTCTCAATCTATTGTATTTTTTTATTTGTCTTTTTACTTCCAATTTACAGAATTTTTTAATAAATTATTCTCCCGTTTATTATTATTAATTATGAGTTTTTTTTTTTCAATTTTTACATGATTTTCTCGATTAACTAAACAAACATTATTTTTTGCACTTAACGGAGTAAAATTTCATAAAAGAAAGCAAAAGCCAGTAAAGAAAAAATGCAAATCTCCTTAAATAACTCAATTTAAATCTGAAAATTGTTTTTAAAACTTCAATAAATTTTGCTTTAAGAAAAAAAAAAAAACAAACAAAAAAGGAAAGAAAG
>KK351044.1:1205686-1238212 GCA_000671755.1 Glossina brevipalpis
AAAAAAAAAAAAAAAAAAAAAAAAAAAAAGAGCCAAAATTATTAAATAAACTAAACAGGAAAAATCAAGAGTTTTATGATTCCTCTCTACTCTACTACTACTACTACTCTATACTATACTATGACAAATGCTACCTACAAACATACAGACATAACTTACACAGCATGTACATCGAAAAACTCATTGAGACCACAATTGCAAACAGCAGAGCAACACATGACAATAATTGCAAACAGAAAACCATTGGTGTTAAAAATATTATGGAAATATCTCTCTACACATAAGTACACACACATACACACACACACACACACACATACATACATACATACATACATGTGTTTGTGTGCATGGGTGTGTAAGTGTTTTTACGCCCTCTTCTCATTTCAGTTAAAGACAACACACAAACAACAGCAACAAGAACAACATGAAGAAAACAAACCTATAAATATTTTTGCTAAATGTTTTAAATTTTAAAGAAATAAAGAGAAAAAAAAATATTTGCAAAACTTTCTGCAAAAAGCTTATATTTCACTCTCACTGTTATTAAAAAATAATAACAAATGTTTTAAAATATAAACGTATATAAATATGAATGAATGAATAAATAAAATACAAATATTATTATTATCAAAAGTGCTGTACATCATGCACATAAGCAATAATGATTGATTATAGAAAGAATTTATTTCTGTCTTATATATACAGTAGTGAGAAAAAAAAAATGTGCTTACACTTTTATTGATTTACTTAGTCGAATGTCAAAGTTAGATTTAGAATAAAATTTTCGTTTGGATTTTGCTGGCTATTGCAAAAGGAATGTACTACCTTTGGATTGGGAAAATGGGAAATTCTTTTTCGCTTTCCTAAATGTCAAATGACGTCATTACATTTGTTATTATTATTTATATTGTATATAAGGGATAGACAAAATAACATGAACACCTGAGGTTATAAAGTTTATCACAATTGAAATCCTTCCATGAAAACTGTGCTTGCTTTGTAGGTTCCCAGTCCTACTATTTTTATCGACAATGTATTACTCAAGTGAGTGTTGAGCTCTGCTGTCGCTTTTATTGGAGTAATTTTATATCATCTAGCCACAATACTGGTGCTATATTGCGTAGTGTTCATATTATTTTCATATAGAGACAAAATAATATGAACACTGTACAATATAGTACTAGAATTGTGGTTAGATGATATAAAATTACTCCGATATATGTATATATTCGGTTTACGTGGACACCAATTTATGAGTCTTTAATCTCATTGTGCACCTAAGCACTGGACTACTTCAACGAGCGATAAATAGCATCCCCCAGAGAGTGAAACAATCCCTTAGAATGGCGTTCTACTCAGACGAGCTGTCAAAATTGAGCAATTGGTATAGTCCAAGTGTTTATCATTTGGCGAGAGTGATACCACTTTTCAAAGTTATCAAAATTGAACAATAGGTGTAATCCAAATGTTTATCCTGTTTAGTGAGAGCGGTTCCAATCAACCGAGGTTTTGAAATTGAGCACTAGGTATATATATATAGTCCAAGTGTTTAAATTCTAGAGAGATTATTTTCCTATCTAGGAGCCCACGAACATCACCATACTCATATAAGGGGCCGCATTTAACGATAAGACGAGAAGCATTCTCCAAGCGAGAAGTGCTTTTGCAATAAAGAACGTAGAGAAAGGACATGAACGAGTCACTTATGCCAAATGCTTCCTCATCCAATCTTGAAAAACCCGTCACCGAACATAAATAAATACATAAATCTTTTCAGCTGGTAGCTGTTTCGGACCATCTCCCCAATTATAGACAGTTGCTAATTGACTGTCTAAGACAAAAGCACAAGCATTGTTTAGTAGGACCATGCAGATGAGAAGATTCGGTACATAGACAGTTGCTGATTAACTGCCTAGAACGGGACTACAAGCATTGACTGTAGGACCACGCAGATTTGAGGATCCGATATATTACTGTTCCTAGTACTTTGGCCTACAATCCTCGAGAACCCGTCGCTCGGCGTTAATAGTTAAAACCTTAACTTTTCTTAGCCGACAATTGTTTCCGACGATTCTCCCAATTACAGAATAATTGTTGAGAATGCTTCTCTAAGGCATGACTTCAATTACAGTCGCGTTACCTAGGAAGACCACAAAGAAATGAAGCTTCGATACGTTTTTCTTTCCAATCCTGTTGACCGATAAGATTACTTACATACCATACATACATGTAAACTAAACCCTCCTCTATAACATGTTAGATCCGTTCCGTATTGTAAGAGTCATTTGCCTCTTTCTTTTATTCTGCTGTACGAGTTTCTGTTAGCGTGTCGTAAGAATACGATCACAATTTTTTCGTCGCGTGCTATAGGAGTCCATCTTATATGAATCCATGTTATAGATGGATCGACTGTTTATTATATATAAATCTATACGTGGTATTAATGTAGAAAGAAAAATTTACTGAAGTAAAAGTCTAGAAAACAATAATCCAATATATGCGGGTTATATAGTAAAGTCGAGTAATGATTTGTTGATGTTATTAAAGTAAAAGCCGAAGATTTACTGATCGGCCATACATTTTCCACTTCGTTTACACCTTATATCTGTCTCGCCCTACATTTTTCTCCCCAAGCATCATCGTATTCATACTCTTAAATACGATATGTCTGCCAAGTGGCGGCTCACGTTTATAACGGCTTACATCAAGCAATCAATTCTCGTTGAATTTGAACCGAACTTTAGCAAATATTTTAAAAAGAAAGACTCTGAGCTTTTGATTATTACATGACGATGATTAGCGCCATCTATCGGTTCAGTTTCTATGTAAAACGTTCCAGAATCATTGATCTTCACGACCTTTTCGTGAAAGAATCTCTTCCAATCTTCTAAGATTGTCAGTCAGTTTTAATTGGAAATGCGGTTTCGTTTTTTTTTTTTTTTTTTTTTTGGTTTATTTTCGCAAAACTTTTCTGAGACCTTACCTGGACTTAATATTTTTCTAAATACTAATAAAAGGACTTTAACTCTTGGAACATATTTAAAGGATTTCCTATTAAACTACTCCTAAGCTTTTATTTATTAATCATTGAAGTAAGACTTATAGGCAAAATACTACTTCGTTTATAGTAAAAGAAAAATCTTTATATATCTGGAAGTGGTGGATATTTGGATATTCCTTCAGCCCTTTCATTCATTGCTATTATTCTCAGCCGTAAATATTTTATGAGAAAAATAATATCTATCATAAACCATGTCGATCTCTTTAAAAACAAATTACGGTTACAAAGAAAAAAGGTCAAAGTTCATATTTATTGTTAATATTCTTAACGATTTATAAGATAGATTTACTTAAATAGATTTGATCTAAAGCATAATCATAAACCTTTTGTTTTTATCCGCACATTACTTACACAACATTCATTACATGTTCTATATATATTATTTACTATAAGAGAAGTAATTTAGTTGAATTGAGAACCTAAGGCATATATGATTTTATAACTCTTTTGTAGTTAATTTTCTCAATGCATCAATAAAAATATATTTTTAACACATGAGTTTTAATGAAAATATTTGCATTATTCTCTAGAGTATAATTTTTTTTCTCATTACTGTACTTGTGCTTTGTTCATTTATGCAACTCCCTATATATATATATATATTTCCCCCTATTATTTTATAAATATTTCAATATTTAAATAAAATTCGTTTTGCATGTAGATCTTTAAATAACTAAATGAAAAGCTGGCCAAAACAATATGTATTTAAGAACATATACATATACATATACATATACAAATTTAATGCTCAATATCTGTTAAACAAAATAACTATCGAAATGCGTAAAAGCAATAATATCCAAATGGTGTTTATTATAACATATGTATGTGTTTGTTTATTGATGTATAAAATTTAGTAAATTTTATGCCCGAATGTATTGTATTGTATTTGTTTGATTGAAATACTTTTGAAATAGAAATATTTTAAAATACAAGAGAAAAAAAACCAAATAATTCATTTAAGGAATTTCATTAAAAAAGCGAATAAAGGGTAATAATGAAGATGTCGATTTTTATACCCACCACCGAAGGTCAAGTGTATATTCATTTTGTCATTTGTTTGCAACATTCAAATGAATATTTCAGAGAACCTATAAGGTATATATATATATATATATATGTACATACAGACCTATCCTTGATCAGCAACAAATTCAGAATCGATTTAAGCATGTTCATCTGTCCCTCTGCCCGCCTGCCCGCCTGCCCCTCTCTCCGTCTGTGTAATGCCATAGACATTACATTACCGAAGGTGATGGGTATATTCATTTTATCATTTTGTTTTGAACACCCAGAAAGAAGTTTTAGAGACCCCACAAGATATATACATATATCCCTGATCAGCATGAAATTCAGAATCGATTTAAACCTGTCCACCTGCCCATCTGTCCGTCTGCGTAATATCATAGACATTACACCACCGAAAGTGGGTATTCATTTTGTAATTTTATTTGAGACACCCCTGAAGAAGCGCAGAGAGCGCGCAAAGTATATATAATACATAGATATCTCCTTGATCAGGAACAGATTCAGAATCATGTTAAACGTGTACATCTGTCCGTCTATGCATCTGTTTATTTGTCCGTCTGTCCACCGGATAATCTGTCCATTTGTCCGTCTGTCCCTGTGTCCATCTGTCCACCTGTCCATCTCTCTGTCTGCATAATATCATAGACATTACACCACTAAAAAGGTATATTTATTCGTCATTTTATTTGGGACTCCCTGAAGAAGCTTCGGAGACCCCGGAAGGTATACATATAAAAATATGTCCTTGATCAGCAACAAATTCAGAAACATGTTAAGTATGTGCATCTGTCCGTCTGTCCACATATGCACCTGTCCATCTCTCCGTCTGTTCCTGTGTCCATCTGTCCATCTGCCAATCAGCCCATCCGCCCATCCGTCCGTCTGTCCGTGAAAATTAAGATTTTAAACATTTGGAAGACCTTGCAGGTTCGTATTGTAAATGAACAAAATCGATTAAGGGCACGCCCATAATATAAACTCAAAACACCACTACTCTCAAGGAAAGAAATCTTGGGTTTTTTTTGCTTATTACTCATAAACTATGGTAGACAGATGTATAATTCCTTTCCTTGTTTTAAATGTACATCATATTTTGTCGTAGTTTTTGTGTATTCGTGTCTTTTTTTACACGATATCTTTTAACAAATTGTGTAAAAAAATTAGATCTATTTTGCAGCTTCACACGCAAAATCCGCTCGCAAAACTGAACTCAAAACAATTATCGTCACTTGCAGTTTGTCTCAGATCACCGAAGCTATACACAATTCCTTAAATTCAAGCTGTAACACCATTAACGATGTAAGGAGTATCGTTATCACTTATAATGACAAAATTAAAATTTTTTTTGAATACCGAGCCATAGTGATTTCGTGGGAAATGAACGAGGTGGTATAAAAGATAAAGCCCTTACTTCATCATCATTAATTATGGACGGCACAATGAAATAAAATTAACCTTCAAAAATATATGCGAAAAAAAAAAATTTTTTTTAATTTGAACAAAAAAAACTCCTCTCCACACTATTCTCATGTCAATCATAATCTGATTACACCGTTATATCAAATTGACGTCGAAAAAATAATTAACAAAATATTTACAAGCATCCGCTTTAACTCCTGGAACACATCAATTGATCCTTAAGACATTTACTCCTTCAAATTGCAATTGTGGATAAAATCTTAGGCGATTAAACATACGCTTCCTAAAAGCCAAAATTTTTCCACAGTTCGAATATTCACATTCGTAATAGCTAAATCAATTTACATCATGTAACAACCTGGAAAACATAATATCGATAAGACTACCTGGAGAACATAACATCGATAAGACTACCTCAAGTTCATCTAATTCATATTTTTTTTAAAAAAATAGAAGCGATTGTCTTTGTTACTAATGCTTATCCTTTTTTTTTTAACCCAAAAATTAATTTAAGAAATCTAAATAAATTACAACTGATGAATATTAATAGGTGTACAACTTTCTCTCCGCCGTTTTCCAATGAACAGGTTTAACGGTAAATTATGGTTTGTTTCAATCAACTCGAGCTATCATTAAGCAACGTTACCAACAACAAGTAATGAAGAACAAGAATGAACGCAAAACCGGAACAATATATTCAAATTCATGATCAATCAATCATCAATTTTCAGCACAACGAATCTCGATCGCATATAGCAAAATATGCTACAAAAATTTTGATAGGAGTAAGCTGGAATATCCTACCTTCTTCGGTGTTATCAGTAGACATGACTCCTTCTTACAATTGATTACTTATTTAATGGTCGAGTGGGGCTTCGATTCTTACAACGGCAGCACCGAACAAGTAACACTTTTTGCGCGCAGTCTCAAAAGGTCAATTGTCTTTCTCTTATGACATTTATATTTTATGTAAAAAAGATGGAAGAAGTAGCAGCCAGTGAAGGAGAATACCACAGATACAAAGCGCCAATAGTTTTTCCCTTAAGAAATATATATTTTATCTAAGTCTGAGAAAGATTAGTGGACACCAGTAGAAAATATTTTGAATAGTAAAAATGTATAATCAGTTTTTCGCAATAGATTCTCGAATGTAGGGAAATGAACGAAGGACTACTATTTCAACTATTATTGAAATTATCCTCAGAATTACGTTTTCTAAAATATTAAGAACTGCTTTTAAATAATTCTTAAGAAAACTTAAGCATCTTAACAAACAACTTAACACATATATTGTTTCAATAAATTATCTAGTTTTTTATTAATAAATTCATAATTTCGTAATCATAAAGTTGCCTCATCTCTTTAAATTCATCTCGAGTAAAAATCCACATCATTGATCCGTAAGATATCTTCTTAAGAAAGTTTTGCCAAAAAATAAAACAGAAACAACAAGAAAACAACGATACAAACAAAATATTATATAATCATAACAAAATTGAAAAAATAAATCAAAGCCAAATTAAAATAAAAAAATGAGAGGACTGAATGGCACAATGTAGAGACTGAATGGCACAATGTAGTGAATGAAGGGCACAATGTAGTGAATGAAGAGCACAAGGTAATGAATGAAGTCAAAATATGAAAACTGAATGGCACAATGTAATGCATGAAGGGCACAAGGTAGTGAATGAAGGGCACAAGGTAGAGACTGAATGGCACAATGTAGTGAATGAAGGGCACAATGTAGTGAATGACGGGCACAAAGTAGAGACTGAATGGCACAATGTAGTGAATGAAGAGCACAAGGTAGTGAATAAAGTCAAAATATGAAAACTGAATGGCACAATGTAGTGCATGAAGGGCACAAGGTAGTGAATGAATGGCAGAAGGCAGAGACTGAATGGCACAAACTAGTGAATGAAGGGCACAATATAGTGAATGACGGGCACAAGGTAGTGAATGAAGGCCACAATGTAGTGCATGAAGGGCACAATGTAGAGACTGATTGGCACAAGGTAGTGAATGAAGAGCACAAGGTAGTGAATAAAGTCAAAATATGAAAACTGAATGGCACAATGTAGTGAATGAAGGCCACAATGTAGTGCATGAAGGGCACAATGTAGAGACTGATTGGCACAATGTAGTGAATGAAGGGCACAATGTAGAGACTGAATGGCACAATGTAGTGAATGAAGGGCACAAGGTAGTGAATAAAGTCAATTTATGAAAACTGAATAGCATAATGTAGTGAATGAAGGGCACAATGTAGAGACTGATTGGCACAATGTAGTGAATGAAGAGCACAAGGTAGTGAATAAAGTCAAAATATGAAAACTGAATGGCACAATGTAGTGAATGAAAGGCACAATGTAGTGAATGACGGCCACAATATAGTGAATAAAGTTCTATAATTGGTGGAAATAAAGACAATATTTTTTATTTTGCTTAGATTGCAATCTCCGAACATTCTTGAAAGCATTGGACTTGATTTTAATAAAAGTCGAGAATTGAATTGAATTGAAGTACATCAAGTAAGAAAATTACATTCGACGATCTTTTCCCACTTAAACTTATAAATTTATAATCACTCTTAAATGCGTTGCAACTTAGTTCTTCGTCCAATTTGTAAATTTCTTTTTCATTTAAATCAAACTCAATCTACTCTAAATGTTAAAAAAATTCCATGAATTCTCTTTATTTTACTCAAGTCATAATGTTGACGACTTACATTTATATAATTTCTTCTTGTATATATAAAATTTAAAAAAATATCGAATATATATATGTAATATTTCACACATAAATAGATAAGAAGCTGGTGGTTAATATAAATTGAAAATATACAGTAAATAATTTTATCAAAGGCAAAGAATAAAAATCTAAATTGAAATTTGCCTGCTAACGAACGAATCTTCGTTTACTCAGATTACGTGTATACACAATTGTAAAAGAAAACAAAGCAAAACAAAAAATAAAAAGAAAATGCAAAATGAATCGCAAATGAAAAGAATATGTTGTTTCAATGCGAATATTTTTAAAATACTTCTTAAATAAATCTCTACGATTATTTAAGTATACATACGCTGGCATATATTAAAAAACGAACAATTCTCTCAATCGAATTTCGAAATTTTCCACTATTGCTCGACTGGTCCCCAGGCACGCAGCAATGCTAAAGCTTTATTAAAATAGGCACACCATTGATCACGTTCGTCTTTAGTGTCAGCTGACATTAAATATCGAATTATTGTATTGCGTCCTTTGGGTATTATTGTCAAAGATTCTTGATCATTTTCCAAAGCAGGCCGTTGACATTCCAATAATATAGTGTTAAGACGAGCACATATGTCACGCGGTGCTACTGTAACTTTTTGTGTAATGGCACTGTATAAATCTATAGAACCCATGGGAGCTTTTTCCTTAACATCATCGGGATACTTCCAGTAATTCAAGACAGTACCGTTTAAGCAGCAATAACGTCGATGCCAAGCACCGAATCCAGAAACATCCTCATACATGGCAAGAAATCCTTTATATTCCACCGATATAGAAAGTTCGCAATTAACTTTCATGTGTAAAACACCCTCCAAAGGACAAACACCCAAAACCTTATAAAAAAAAATAATGATAAGAAAATAAAAAAAAAAAAAAAAAATTTGAATTCATCTTAAATCAGATCTTTTTTCCATTCATTGATAAGTTAAAAAGATTTCGAAACAAACCAAAAAATATTTCATCATATTTTTATAGGGATCTCACGCAACTTGTGCCGTCGAGTCATTTATCTCTTTTGAGTTTGTCTATCTATAAATTATTTATTCATTTATTATTCTACACTACACCACAAGTGGTGCCGAGTATATTAAATTTGTGCCGATTGTATGCAAAGAAAGTCCAGAAAGGCTTAAGATCGATTTTTCTTATATCCATTTTCTGAATCGGTTTGTCTGTTTGTCTGTCTGTCTATCCGTCTGTTTGTATAAAAAACACTTTTAAAAAAAGTCTTTTTTATCAAAGAAAATTTCAATTCTTAATACTTCTCCAAAAAAATCATTTAAAATTATAAACTAAATTTGAAATATTTGGATCAGATTGGACTATTTTTTGCACCATCTCCAATTTAACCGTTTCTTTGGAATATAAACCTTTTTATGGGAAAAAAAAAAATTCAATTGTTAATAATGAGAGCTTAGGATATTACGTTTTTTTCATCCCTTTTGATAGGGACGTCTTATGTCAAACATCGGCAACTTACTTGTAGCCCTAATAAAGTTGCTGCTTACAAAGCAATATATACCACTATATGTGTAATCTATCTACTCCAATACAATAAAAAATTCTGAAAACATAATATACATCCGCACACTTAATTTAATCTGCCCAGTATCACATCATACTTAGCATGCTTGATGTGTTCGAAAATTTTAAAAATAACTTAAGACCTGAGACCTGAACAAGATCAAGAAATAGATTAATGGTTTTTTTTTTCAATTTTTTCTTAGTATGAAAAAACATAAGGGCGGATTCCAAATATTCTTGAAAAAGAATTTAAGATGAATCATTGATGTTTTAAATAATATTAAGATAGAGTATGCTGCAGCAAGTACTACAGAGCGACTTAATTAAATTGATTTATATTGAAAAAGAATTTCTCAAATTATATTCAGTACCTGTGTTAAAGTCCAATTAGTCCTTTGGACTTCCCTTAAGGAGAATATTGCGAATCCGTATTGCACTAATGCTGGCGTACGTACAGCTTGCAGTCCTGTTGAACTTTGAACTGGTGGCATTATTAAACAATTATCCTTTCCCTTCTTCTTTGGCGTCTTTATTCCACCCTTTTTATTCAAATTTATATGATATTTAACTTCATGAGGCAAAATCTCACGTTGAGCCGTCATACCATAGATTTCTATAGTAACTTTGAAGTCAGCGTATATATCGTTAAGCCGTAAAACATCAGGAAATTTGACCGCCAATAAACCCGGTAAAGTTGGTACTGATTTGGTCGCCAATACGTGTTCATTATATTTAATCAAGCACACCAAATGATGACCGGATATAGCGTCCGAACTTAATTGTTTTATGTAACTTTGACGTAACGGCAACGTGATCTCCTTAACCGTAAGACGTCCCTTGTCGCGTGGTGCTCCAGGAGGACGTAACGCTTTTTCAACACGTAAACGTTGAACTTCATCTAAACCAGCTTGACGACGATGAGCTAAAAAGATATAAGTTTTTTTTTATTTTAGAAAAAAACAAAAAACATTTTTCATAGAAATATTTTTAAAACTTGGAAAAGGAAAAATAAAAAATGAATTAATTAAAATGCTAAAAATTAGAAAAGAATAGGAATTATCCAGTGAATTTCTTGAAAAGCCCTTTTTTTCGAAAGTTTTTCACACGAACACAAATTTCTACAAACAATCGATAGACGAGAGTTGACTAAATTTATTTTTCGCATTTGTGACATTTCAAAGCCCAACTAAGAGACCCCATATAAAAAGTACATTATATACTTAACACCAGTATTCGGAATCGATTTGTTTTTGTGTTTGCTTTCAAAATTAAAATATATGATATTTTATTTATTCATTTCAATGCTTTACTACTTACTTGCCACCAGCAAATGGCGTTCTCCTTCTACCGATTCCGTAGAACCAGAAAACTCAACAGTTGCCGCACATAAATTCAAAGCTTGGCTAGCCTGAGCAATAACTTGTTGTTGTTTGCAAACTTCATCTAATAATTTTTGAATTTTCTGTTGAATCAAATGACTATCATCGTCCATTTCCTCGTCCAATTGCGTTAAATCATCATCGGTGTATTCACTATCTTCAGCGCCGTTATCGAACTGCAATACTTGTTGTTCACGACATACTTTACGTATGGGCGTAGAACACGCACTCTGAGCATAAACATTTAAAAACGAAAGAGAACTTGAGATGAATACGATGCAAAGAATAAATAAAAGACAATAGAAAAACTTACATTTTTTTCACGTCGATAAAAGCTTACCGTGTGCACAAGCGTGACCATATTATCGCCCTCTTTGTTTACACTTAATTCTGATTTAACCGGCTGCATATAAGAGCCACCAGACGATAGATTATTAGCATTTACTGCGCTGTTGCCGCTGGTAGTCGGTGTTTGCAAGTTCTCATTATTATTATTATTATTATTTTTCTCATCCATTGTCTGATAATTAGTCATAGATGTCTTACGAAAACTGAAACTATGAGAAGCTGTTGTGCCAAGACTCTAAAATAATTAAGCAAACAATTCAGATATAAACTATAAGTAAAGTTTCCACAAAACAAAACAAAACAAAACAAAACAAAAAAAAAAAAAAAAAAAAAAAAAAAAAAGCAATAATAATAATAAAAACTTGTACTTACGCCCTTTGATAAGTGACTATCGTTTTTCTCTTCTAGATCATCTTCATCATCTTGAGTGTTATCATCATCACCATCTGCTTGATCATCTAAAGCTTCATCTAAATAATCATCAATAGAAAATTCCGAGCAACTATCTGGAGGATATCGATTTTGAATATAATAATCTTTATCGGCATAACGTACTTCCTAATATAATTGTATTATAATAAATGATATAAAATTGTTATAAAAAAATAAAATAAAAATTTTAATTTTAATTTTAATTTTAAAGAAATTAATAGAGTAAATTTACCTTTATTTTAGTTCTCTGTACTTTCGATGATATGTCATTGGGATTACTGTGACGTACGTTTACTATTTCATCTCTATCGTTAACCTCGGTTGTACTAACATCATCTTCGCAATTTTTGCTTTCCATAAAACTAAGGAAATAAATAAATAGAAAAGGCTTTAAAACAGAACATTATATGAAAATGAATACAAATAATATACATTTATTAATTATCAATAATAATATTTAATTAATTTTCACATTTTATATTTGATTTTTTTTTTTTTCTATTTTTTTTTTCTTTTTTTTTTTTTTTTTTTTTTTTTTTTTTTTTTTTTTTTTTTTTTTTTTTTTTTTTTTTTTTTTTGGTAGAAATTAAAGCTTTTTTTTTTGTTTTTTTTTTGTCAATACTTTAAAACAACTTAAGCTATTCTATACATAACATAACTAATAGACAAGAATAGAAATGTTCTGCACACCTATCTTCACTTTCTTCTTCTTCTCGATCTTCAAATTCCTCTTGTTGCAGATAATTTCTTTGTTGATCTCTTCTATTTATTGGTTGTCGGGTTTCTTTCATTTCGTCTGCTGTATTCAAAGCCGAAGCAGTGGCGGTTGTGCAATAATTATTTTCATTGTCGGTAAACGATTCATTAGAATCGAAATTTGATGGGCCAGTGTATAAAAGTTGACGATCGGATTTACGAGCTCGTTTAGTATCATCATCAATAGCGTCACCCGCTGTAAAGAATTAGAAGGGAACTTTAATTTGATGTTTATATATCGAAAAATGTAAGTAAATTATATTCAAAGGAGAATTTCGAAAATTTTATAAAAAAAAAAAAAAATTGTTAATATTGTTTTCTGTGAAATTTTTATTTTTAGATTTTAAAGAAAACTTACTAATACTCCTCCCTTGGTATGCATTTTAGAAACAAAAATACACAATAAACCTAAAGTTATTTGTTTATTGATCAAGTCAGTTAGGAAGTGAGAAAACTTGGATCATTTTCAATGTAAGAGTCGGTGCTTAAAAGACACATAAAAAAAGCTCAGAGAAAAAAACATTTTCACGAAGTTTTTAGACGATAGTCTAAATTTGTCGTTCCATTCTCAATATTTCATAATGTCTGCGGACCAAGTCGAAGGAGTTAAATAAAACCAATACTTGATTTTAAAAGCGACGCAAGTGATTACTTTTCGAATTCGATGAAAATCAACATGAATCAAGAACTCTTATAGAAATTTTAAAATCCTTCTTAATAAGGAAATGTTAAAGAAAGTAAATCACTAATGCCAAAAGTGTGAAAATAATGCAACCTCCTTTCAAATTGGAAATATGAATTAACTTTAAAGAGAGACTTATTCTATATCAATGTAACTTCCTGACAGTTTATTGTTTATATCCGGACTTATATCAATATTATTCTTCATCTTTTTAACGATCATTAAAATTTTCTCTTTACAATAAGTTTTCGTAATTTGCAATTATATGAAGTAAAAGAAATATTGCACAGTCATTAGAAAAAGCAAAGCTTACATGATCTCCTTTTTATATAGGGAGTCGCAGTGTTCTGTAATGTTGGTAAAGGTGGTGGTATAGGTGGTAAAACTTGAGGTTTAACTGTAGCTTTTTTACTTGTTACTAAAGCGGCAGCAGTCGCCTTCACATGTGACCCTTGTCTTATATCTTCTCGTTGTTCTTGCCATTGACCCGTCGCAACCTGATTTCCGTGAAATTCCTTTTGTTTATTAAAACGATTGGACAACACTAGCATATCTTCCTCTCGCTGTTTACGTATATCATCTTTAATTTTATTGTCATTCGAAGCCTGTAATAAAGCAGCTACCTTAGCTCGCACTTGCTTATCAGTATTGCTTTTAATTAAAGGAAGATTAGTTTTTGTGCATCCACCTGGAGAAAAATGTAATGTAGTTAAACTAATGGGAAATAATTTTTTTATCTATAAAAATTTACCTTTAGTTTGTTCATCTTTCCTATTTTGAGAATCTTGCAATATTTTATTAATCGGCGGAGCCATGCCAAAAGGAGCTTTGGGTATTAAAGCTTCACCCTTGTTTTTTTCAAATAATTTCATTCGTTCCTTTAATGATAATTCGGTAGGATCTTTTTGAGGCTTTTGTGCATTTTGCATTTGACTCTGAGTTTGATTTTCAAATAATGCCGCTCTATCCGAAACTAATCCTGGCTTAACAGTAGCCATTTTTTTATTGTCCCCTACTTGATTTAATTTTTTCTCTTCGTTACCTTGTTTAACAAATTTCACTTTATCATACACGATTTTTATATCCTTTTCCTTATCTACATACAAAGTTTTTTCTTGTATATCATCTTTCTCATTTTGCTGTTCTTTAGCAAACTCATAAGCCACTTTTAAATTAGATGATTTACGTCTTTGGAAACCCTGAGCTTCCAATGAATTTATGACGTTCGGATCCCACTTCAATTGTTTCGTTTTCAAATCAGCTTTTTCTTCTTGCACAATTGATCTTATGCGTCCTCTACTTGGCAAATCAGGTTTAGGTGGTGGTTGAGACGATTGATACGTCGCCTTAATATTGTGATGAGTGGTATCATCTTCCCATTGATTAATGCTATCCGCTAAAGCAGCCAATTTGTTTAATCTCTGTTTGGGTTTGGTGTTCGCGTTTTCTTTTGTTTCCTCCGTATCAGCATGAAATTGCCCTTCTGTACGATGTATAGGTGAAGACAAATCACCAGTATTCGAGTACAAAACGCCCAAACGTTGTAAACAATTTCTCGGTGTATTACGATGTTTTATGGCAGAAGTTGTTTGATTTACTCGTTGACGTTGTTGTTGTTGGGCATCGTCTATTTGCTTTGTTCGCTGTTGAGATTCTACCATTTGTTCTTCGTCAGTAACAGGCGCATCTTGTTCTTCTACTTGAACTTGTACCTAACAGAGAGAATAAAACAAAAAGCGAAAGAGAAAAAAAACTTTAAAGAGAATTTCGATTATATCCAGCAGATTAGAGTGAACACTATTTTCGTATATGAGTATGTAGTATACAACTTAAAATAGGACGCTAATAAGTTGAATTGAAAATATTTTAAGATTTGCTTCACATTACTTAGCTTACCTCTACATGCTTATCGGTCATTATATTAATTTCAATGCCCAAATCCATATTTTCTTTATCTATTGCTGCAAATTGACGCATAATCTTTTTCGGTGGATTATCATTACCACCGCTTCCACCAATTCCCGCCACATTAGATTCATTAGATTGTTTCTCAATGACCTGTAATTTATTTACATTTGCACCACCACTGCTATGCATTGTAGTATGCAGCTGCTTTTTTTGCTTTTGTTGTAGTAATGGCTGTTGTTGCTGTTTCTGTGGTGCGCAACCGTCACTACTCATAATTGACGACGCTTCGGCTACGGAAGTACTGAGATTGACACTGCTTACTCCTAAAGCCTGACTTCGCTTCTCAGCTTTTTCAAGCATTTGCTAGTTTTAACAAACATTTTTATACATAAGGCACAATCCATGCTTTTTTTTGTTTTTTTTTTTTTTCTTACTAACAAAAACTGCTTTGTCTTTGTTCATTTGCGCCAGAGAAAACTTACCTGAGTAAAAGGGTCCATTTTATGTATTTAGTGTTTCTTTAATGAAAATTTTATTATTTACACAAACTTTGACAGGAACAAAATGCAAACACGACTAAATTCTTCTTTTTTTTTTCTTTAATTTACTTAATTGTTTAGAAAAATATTCTTTAAAATTTGTTAAACACTTTTTCAGCTTCCACTCCGTAATTCATTTAATCTGTAGCTGCGTTCTGCGTATAATTTGCAGTTGAAGGGCGACAAAATTCAAATTAAAATTAAGAAAATTTGTGTTAGAGGGCAGCAGTATGCATTAACCACATACATGGTTGCATTTCTTTTATTCTATTGTAGGAATTCAAGTATTTTAACAGAGTTGCCAAGTTTTACACAAAAATATTGCTTATAAAACTAATGCTCTTATTGAAATCGGCAAATAAGAATTAATTTTCATTATTTTTTTTATTTTTTTTATTTATTTTTATTAAAATAATTTGTAAAATAATGTTAAAAAATCGTTACTTTCTTGTTAATGTTCTTTTCAGATCCAATGTTTTTTGTTGCTATTCGTGAAAGTTTTTTATTAATAAAAAACTAACGACCCAGTGACAAGAATAGAAAAGAAATATGCAATCGGAATTTGTTCAAAGAAGGTAATCGATATCAATTATTAACGTTATTACTGATATTATTATTTAGCTTTCAACAAGAACTTGTCTTCAGTATAAAAAAAAGGCTTAAAATGAATTTCGGTCAAAAGGATATTGCAACCTCAGATTCAAGACGATTTGGAGAGGATTTTGCGGACGTCAAACAAACAAAAGACAGTAATGATATGGTGTCAGCATAAATTTCAGTCCCATTCTAATCCATTTCTTCTTTTTCTTCTTCATATGAAGAATACTTTTCCAAGCCTACGAAAAATTAAATTTCGCTCTTCATTTTTAAATTCTTCTATTAATCGCGAGCTGTGTTTACCTAATAAGAGAATATTTTTGATTTTTTAATTTAAAATAAATCGAATGCTAAGCATATTATTTGAAATTGGTATCATGCAAGTAAATGTAACTGGCGATAGTTGCCTTTTGCCCTCTCTCGGTACGTCAAACCTGGCGACAGCGAAATTGGTATTGCTTTGAGCAAATTTGCATTAGTGTTGAGTATATAACAAGAAAAATTACCATCACATCTTAATTCAAAATTGTATTTATAAAAAAAAAAAAGAGAAACAAACAATCCTAAACATATTGTTCGCTTGCTTACCTGCAACTTTTACGATTTAAATTTCTTTGTTTTATTACGTTTATAACATTTCTATTTTACTAGTTTAGGAATTAAGTGTAACAATGAAAAAAAGAAGAAAAAAAATTTGGTTTTTCATTTTATGACTGAAAACATATTTTTTTTAAATTTTCTTTTTGTAGAGTTTTGGCGTATGTACTTTGTTTATAGAAAGCAAACAAACGTCTGATTCCCTCTCATTTCTTATGCTTTTCTCATATATATTAATAATTTAGAGAGACAGAGTGAAAGAGAGAGGGTAACTGAAAATTTAACGACAATGTTACATGATCAATCAATTAATCAATTATCGCCTTTTGAGAAAAGTTACACATTTAGCCTCTGTTAGAATAGTCATAAAACTTACGTACATGCACGAAGCGTTGTAAAATGTGGTATTATTTTCTCATAATTTATATAACGAAAGCGTTGCAAAATTCCGCATCTGCGCAGGCTTGAAATGTTTGCTTTTGTAAAAACTTGTTTACATGAAAGCGCACAGTTTGAACAGCATTGCGAGGAAATCTAAACGTTAGAAAAATTCTAAATCGAGAAATCGCATGAAAAAAATTAGGAGAAATATAATACTGTAAATTCAGTCACTTTTTTTTCAACATTGCGTTTTGGTTATTATTTGGTGTTTTGAAATCTAGATGAGTAAGCGAACTCTCCTGATTGTTTATCTTTATTGCGTCCTTTTCACTTTTCAATTCTTTCAATTCTTTTTTTAAAAAAAATTTCTTTTACTGAATGAAAGATATCTTGAGCAAGATGTCCAACTAATTGTTTATCCTCTTGTGGACCAAGTAGCTTTCTGTTACCTGTTCGATGTAGCAATGCGATATTAATTTTTTTCATCTTTAAATTCTTTAAATAATTATTAATATCAAAACATTGGTTAACAAGAATCAATAAAAAAATAAACGCTTATTACGAATCTAATCTTTCTTAATGGAAACTTAACCGTATACTTTCCAGACGTGAACAAAAACAAAGAAATTGTTGTGGCCTTTAAGTAAAGACGGTACTTGAATCTTAAAACTTAAAAATTTTATTCTATTATTTATATATATTTTTCTTTTTATTTTCATAAAGAAAAAAACCGTAGATTTATTCTATTTGTAAATTTCTATTATTTCTTAAAATTTAAATTCTTTATAAAGTCATGATTTCAGTTAAATATTTTTCAAACATCTAATAGGTGTTGGTCAAAATGGTTTCATAATTATTGCAGTCATTTTCACAAAAGGAACTAAACGGCGTCACTGCGTCCACACCGAATGGTAATTGGTGGCCAGTAGCTTCTAGTTTATTAATAATCATATTCACTTTGCTTTTGCCGCCACTAAGTAACGCAGAGTTGGTCTTTAAAATCGGCGAATTCGGGTTACTACTCAAATGTGAATCAATACAGTCAAAACCTCCTACACCGCTTTCAGAAGAATCTGAAAAATTGAGCAAATTCTGTTTTTCACTTTTGCATTTAGTGGGCGAATTTAAAGCTGCAGAAGAGGGAAAGCTCCGCGTAGACGACGTTGTTTTACTTAGGCGACTAAGAAACCAATTTTTAGGCGTTGTAGGCAAAGAGTTAATAATCAGGGAATTCGTATCATTTTGATTGGCTGCTGTATAAGATTTTTTATTGATCTTTTTTAGGCTTGGTCCTACTGCCAGCTGACTAGAAAGTTTATTGTGTAACTCTCTTACTTTGGTCTGAAAGTCCAATTCCTCTTCACTATCAACATTAGCAGATTTACGTTCCGGAGAAGTGTTTCCGCTATTTGGTTTTGTATCCGGATTTATAGTTTGTAAAACAATTTCTGACAATCCTCCCCCCGATTTAAATGGCTGGGCGGGGCAAATAGGAATATCGTAATCAAATTTCTGAGCTAAGGCAGCAGGACTGTTTTGTTTTATCGGCAATTCTGGTGGGGATTCTAAATTCTCGTCATCTTTATGTATTAATAATTCCGATGGTTCATTTACTTGATAAAGTGGTGAGGGCTCTTCATAGATGCAATCACTTATTGTATTAAATAACGTACTAAACCGTTTATTCTCATTCGTTAATTTATGAAAACTGCTTAAAAATGTGATTCTTTTCAGAGCTGGTGTTGTAGGCGATTTACGTGTATTGCCTTTATGACTGCTGCCGTTACCGTCAACGTTTGTGTCATTACGTATTGCGGTCTCTATGGCATGAATCCATTCTTTGGCATCCACTTCATTGACGGCTTGAAATACAAAACGTTTACTAGGATCCGATGTAGAAATTTGAAAGCAAACATCCCTGCGTTTGCCTTCACCAAAATGTTCAATTTCTATGCCCGGCATTTTTAAATGCAAAGTTACCGTCGGCTTAGAAGAGGTGGGTCCTTCTGCATAACACAAAAGCCAGTCGTTTAAAATGCCACAATAATATTTTTTAGTTTGATCGAAAAATAAACGTTTTTCTATACGTTGTAACTGGCCATACTTTGCAGTCGTCTGAATAGCTAAATGGCCAGCCGGTAAATCGATATAAGGACAATCTACGCCGGCTAATGAGTAATTGGAATCTGTAGTAATGACCTTATGAGTTTCTTCAAGAACGTAATCTTCTTCGCCGTCGGAACCTTGAGTGGTCACTTGACATATATCGTAAATTTGTGGATCATCATCGTTATCGTAGTCGTCTAAAGAACTTTCTAAACTTTGTTCTCTAATATCGTTAGCTATGATTCCGGAGTTTATTTGATTACCGTATAAAAAACTTTTATTTCCTTTAGAAGAAGAAGAATCCCGTAAAGATTTAATACTTTCTGTGGAATCTTCCAAAACTTTAAATTCTTTAGGAGATGATCCTGTTAACGAGTTAAAGAAAATCAAATATAAAAACATTATTTTCAATATTTTCATTATTATACTGAATTACTTACTGCTTTGTTGAATATTCACAGGAGACATATTTAAATACAAAACATCTTCCATCATCGTTTCAGGGATCACTGAACCGTTTGACGTATTTGATGTAATCGATGATGTATTGTCATTTCTTACATTTATATGATTATTGTAGTGTAAAGAATTATTATTAATTTTTGCTTGATTCTGATGATAATTTTCCACATCATTAGTCATCATCACAGAACCGTTCTTTAATGGCTTTGCATGTTCAATTTTGTTAGCATTGTTGGTGTCATTTAAACGCTGCAATAACGAATCGCAACGGTTTAGTAACCTTTCGGTTACCTCAGCTGTTGTTACATAAAATATTGTTGAAGTATTTTCATATTCTGACGGTTCCAACGAAGCTCTCAAATAGTCGCGTATATCTATAAAGAAAGTGGAATGAAAGTAAAAAAGAAGAGAAATTAATCAGTATAACGGAGAAATTCATAATAAGTTTCGCTTTAAATTATTAATATACAAAGAAAAAAAAGACACAAAGTAATGGCAAATCTCTTTAAAGAAATTATTAAAAAAAAAAAAAAACTATTTTTAAAATGTTGAGCATGAAGTGAAACAATGATCTCATTATGATTCCTGAAAAGTGAACTTGAAATAAGTGTTAATTAGAAACAATTTTTTTTTTTTTCATAAGTTATATGCGCTGTAAAAGTTTTTCACGTTTACACTATATATGTACTTGTCTCTCTTTGATCATTGAAGTGAATGTAACCACAAATTTCAAATATGTGAATATTGAAATAATATAGGATGTGGTCGTGTAAATGTGTTCTTAGACTCGCTATTGATGAAATATTATAACAATTTTTTCATTTTGTTTCTAACACGTAAAGATAATTGTAATGAATTCTTTGCAAATATTAAATGGGTTTTGATCATCATGGATAATTGTGTAAGTCTTGTCATACCAAATGAGTCCAATTAAATTTGTACTTTAGAAACTCTATTTTTGCAATGTTTTTCCGTCACGTACACGAAAAGTTACTGTCATACTGAACTCTATATGCCACCGTCTTATGATCTGGAAAAATATTCAATTTAAATACTCCACCAAATGCGCCCAATTATAATGGTTAAATCTAAGGCCTTCTGAATTGGCGAATAGGAACGACATTGGATTCTAACAAAGTAACGCTTTGATGCAAGGTCTAATGACTTAATAGAAATTATTATTCTTCCAATAAGACGCGTAATACGTATTTTTGAACTTGAGTTCATTATTCGATTCAGACCCTACAAAGTAGAACATTATCATTGCCTTAGAAGTTATTAAGAATGATTTGAACAACTTTTTTCCCTTAATATTAATGAACGTATATGAATGAGATATAATGAAATTCTTGAAAATAGTCGCATAGAAAAAACATGTTTAGTTTCTTTTATTGAATATTTTGCGAATACGATTTTCGATTTCGATTTGTGTAGGAATAGAAGATTTTAGGTTAAGATTTGTAATCAATTCAATCTCTCAAAACAATTCTTGTTTAACACTACTTTCCATGCATTTGTATTCTTCACTATAACGAAATGCTGAATAAATTTAGCGGAGTTATATAAGCGGGTTTTGCTTGAAGGAATTCCCTCAATTACAATACTTATGGATCGACTATTTAAGAAATTTGATATAGATCGAAAGAAATTGTTTTCAAATTATTGCAACAAGAGAGTAAACGACACGTAAGTTCTGGAAACGTTACTAGGGTAGATGATTAACGCTATGTTTACCTGCAAAAATAGCTATTACGGCTCTTGGGTTCAAAAAACACAACAAGTTAATATAGGATTTCCTCAGGATTTCTCTCATAGAAGCAAGCCTGCTTTAGTTATTCTTTTCTATTAAAAACGTAAATTAAAAAAAAGATTTTTAACTCGCAACACTTTCCCTGATAGTTTCGATATTTTGTTTGCCAATTAAGAACGATCAATCAATCGCAAATCTCATCTCTTCAATGGTGATGAGAATGTTCTTCTTTAGAGCCACATTTTCTAGTTTAGAAAAAGGAAATATTTTAAGTACTAATTCTGGGGGTTTGGGCTGCTCGGCTCTTTGACTTCGGCCCTCGTGATAGGGAATTAGTGAACTTTCGTTTTTCTTCCATTGTGAGAACAAGCGGGATACTTCTAACGCATATCGAAATTTTCACTTCAAAGTGCAGTTTTTAACATCTGTTAGCCGGGATGCTTTCAATCAACGCCCCATCTAAGACCATTTTACAGATTTTTGACGTGATCATCTCATTTAATCGTTCACTGCTATTACCGGCTTTTGCAACTTTATTCAATTCTACCGCAATATATTGTTGTCATAAACTAGGGAAATATCTTGTTCGGGGTTTTAATATCGGTAGGACTTGGAAGACAGGAAGAGCTTCCAAAAAAAAAAAAAAAAAAAAAAAAACTAAACAACGTGGCGTCTTGAAATTTGAGATTACTAAAGGCTGGAGCTTTCAATCCATAAGAATTTTTTTTAAATAGAAATCATTATCTATAAGTTCCGATACTTTCGCGACTATCCTCGTACAAAATTTAGAACAAATGACTTCGACACCGGTCAATACAAGGCACATAGCGAAAGCAATTTAAAAAACACATGCTCGTGTAAAAGAATTTCATTTTTTTGGGGTCGAGTAGAAAGTCAAATTTAGTTGAACCCTCTCGTCTGCTAATGGTTATAAAATATAAGAAGTGAAAGGTAACTGAAAACATAATTTTAACTTCAAAATTATTTGCGTAATTTTCTTTTACTACTTTTTTTTTATTTCCTTAGTATACTTTTTTTTTTCTTTTAGTATTTAATAATTTTATGCTTTAGTGCCTTTTTTATAGGGGCTTTAACACTTAAGACTTTACTCATCAACGGTAGTTTCTTTAAAAATAATTTAAAAGGTTGTAAACAAAGTAGTGAAAAATATGATTAAATGAAACGAAATAAAATAGTATAATGGAAGAAAGTCGACTTAAACAAACTTTATACCTCATTTCGTTTAATAAAATTTGTAGCGCCTACTTTTGTTATAGAAAATCAAAAGTGAAACCTGATTATTATATAAAAACTTATTTTTCCTGAATGCCACTTCTATAGGCGTAGAACATAAAGTATGGATCTACATAATGCAAATTTTTTACAGTTATGTTTTTATGTTCAAATATATATAATATTATGTGAATCAGTTTTCATTATAAAATGTTCCAAATTATATCTTTGACCGAATAAAGATTAGTTTTTCCGCGGAATGGTTATATGTAAAGGAACTCACACAAGATTGACTCATCCGATTGAAATTTTTCGCATCAATTTAATATTTCAAATTACTATTAGCGATTTTTGCAAAAGAGATTTGAAAAATTAGAAATTTTTTTTTTTCATGTAATAAGTTGTTTAAATTAAGGCATTATACGGGCAGTGATCATAAAAGTTATCTGATTCAATCCAGTTTTATTAGAAATCGTCTGGGGCCAAGTACCACTCAAAATATCCTAATACTTGGCAACCTGTGATATGGACAGACAGAGAGACATGCTTCAATTGATTCAAAGTAACTTAAAATATCTCAATGATTGGTGATCTTTAGTATGTACAGACGGACAGACGTGCTTCAATAAGTTTAATATCTCAATAATTGATGATCTTTAGTATGGACAGACAGACAGACATGCTTCAATAAGCTCAAAGTAACTCAAAATATCTCAATAATTGGTGATCTTTAGTATGGACAGACAGACAGACATGCTTTAATCGGTTCAAAAAATGATTGTGAATCGATGAGCATAATAAGAAGTGAGTCTATCACTTCGTGGTGTAGTAAACATTCGTAAAAATTTAATATATATTTATTAGGGTATAAAAAGAAACACACTTACATACATATAATAACCACATTTGTAACTTAAATAAACACATAATATTACGTTAAGAAATTATTATACTTTAGAGCAAAGAAAACTTTTGCTTATTTCAAGAGTCGTTTTAAGCGCATTACAAATATTAAACCAAAGAAAATGAGATAAAAGAAATTTTTTAAAAAATCTTTTATTTTTAAAAACATATTAGAACTAAAAAAAAAAAACTATTTATTGGAAGAACCCATCCACCTATAGATAGAGAGAAAATTGTGTACTTAAACCGAAGCTAATGATTTATAACATATCTTGGCAGTGAAAAAAAATGAAATTGAAGTGAATCATAAAAAAAACAATTAAAAATTATTTAAAAACAAAAAACAGATTTTCAAAATCTGCTTAAAATTTTTAATAATTTATATAAGCAAATAACTAACTTACCACATATAAACTGCGTGATTTCATCATCTTTGGTTGTTTGCGAAACGAGATCCGAATCCATTGTAATTTTATTTGTTGCTGTTGTTGTGTCTTTTTAAGCAGCCGTTTTTATGAAATAATTTTTTTTATTTTTTTTTTACAGGATGGATTAGACGAAATTGATGTAATAATGTTTAAAATTGATGAATTCTGAATATAATTTTTTTTTTTTTTTTTTTTTTTTTGAAAAAACAAATTACAAAGAAAGTCTTGTTTAAATTAGCACATGTACGTTAATAAATATTTGAAGCCATTAGCCGTCATTCACTTAATGATTGTAACGATATATTAAATAAATATTTTTTTGTTTTTTTAAGAAAAGTCTTTTTAAATAATTTCACATTCTTGTTATAGACCATAGCAGCAATAGTATCAACTTTTAAATACATTTGATACTGTCTATTATACCTGTATGTAGCTGTTTATTGTAACATTCCAATAAGTGTTTTAAATGACACGATATGTAAATATTACTTTAGACGAAAAAAAAAACATAATCACATGCTGCGCTGGCTAAAGTATTGGTCTCCTGCAGCTTTTCATATCGCAGTATATTGAAGATTCTGTTTTTTCCTTTATTTTATTTATATTTTTTATTTTTTTTATATTCACACTGAAATAAAGAAAACATTGAAGTTATTAATAATCCACAAAAATTTTCAAAATATATTTTGATGAACAAAAATCTTAAGAAATTTCAGTCGCTTTCGTCATTTATATTTTAATTCATTTTAATTAAATGCTTACTACTATAAAGCAGGATTTCTCAACTTTCTCAAGTGTCTCAAAAAAGATCAAAAAAATTGAAAAAAAGAAACAAGTAAAAAAATTTATATCTGATTCTCATCGAATCTTTTATACCCACCGACCTCATCCTGGAAACTAAAGTACTATAAAACATGTAAGAAAACTATATTCAGTTATGGCAACAGGTAGCACTAAGGCAGAAAAGCGAAATGGCAGAAAGCCAAGCAGAAAATCAGAATGGCAGGTAGGCAACAAGGCAGGCAGAAAGGTAGGCAGAAAGATAGGCAGAAAGACAGGTAGAATAACAGGCAGAATGACAGACAGAAAGGCAGAAAAAATTTAAAAAAAAAACTAAATTTCGGCAGTCTATAATATAGGGTGGGCATGGCAGATTTTTTCCATTTTTGTGGGATACTATGAATATTATTACAGTTTACGCGTAATAAGCACAGCACCCGGAGGGAAAAAGATATTGTTCTTTTAAGTTATACTGTAGGCGTGTCTTTTATCCGATTTGGCCAATTTTTAATACCAGCGTCCTTGCAAGAATTTGTAACGTTTTTATGGAATTTGATCCAGTTGTCTTCATTTTTGCGAACAGAAAATTTGCTTACGGCAGGCATTACTTAGATAAGCAGACAACCAGCAGATGGAGTGTTACAGACACGCCTAAGAGAATTTCGAAATTGCTAATGTCCATCAAGAATGTATATACTTTATAGTGTCTTTGAAGCTTCCTTCCCGAGGTGACAAACGTTTCCAAAAAAAAAAAAAAAAACTGAAAATTCAATACTTTATTATATCGAGTGGCCGTGGTCGAATTATCCGTTTTTATACAGGTACTAGAGGATACCTAAAAGAGTATAGGTGCCTGCTATAGTTTATGAGTAACAAGCGAAAAGACAATTTTTTTGTGGTTTCGAAAAAATAAATGTTTTTAGTTTACATTGTACTGTAGGCATGTCCTTTGACCGGTCAGCTCCATTTTGAATACCTATCTGCGTGCAAGACGATGCAATGGCTCTGAAAATTTTGAAGCCGATGTCTTTCTTTTTCTAGCCAGGACAATGTTTATCAAAGATAGACAGACAGACAGACAGACAAACAGATGGACATGCCTTTATTAAATATGCAGCTCTTTAAAAGAAAAAAAGGAAGAAAAAATTAAGAAATAAAGTGAGAAATTTCCTAAAAATCTTTTTCGCTCATTCCTTGAAAGATTGAGCTCTCACGACTTAAAGTTATTGATTATTCTTATTATTAGTTTTTTTTTTATGGGATAAGAATGAAGTCATTTCATTCTGTTGATGGACAAGAATATTTTGTTATTCTACAGTAGACTACACTGTCACATATAACTTGAATTGAATTGAATCGAATTCAATTATTTTTAATTAAAATTAAGTGAAGAGGGCAAAAATATCAGCTTATGCTAATAGACAGATAGAGAAAAAAAACAAATAAAATATCTTAAGACGATGCTTACATTTTTATGTTTACATTCCCAAGGCGTGGCCGAATTAGCCGACCAAGGTTACCTAATTATTCATAGCATTTGATTGAACTTTATTTCCAACATCTCAGGCAAGTTGCATCGCTTACCCAATGAGAAAACAAACTAAACGGTGAGAAATTGCATTCTTTGATTTTTGATTCAGGCAAATTGAAGATCACCTTAAGCGATTGTGATAAAGTTATGATCAAATCGACCATTATACCTTTTAGATACAATCGCCCTTTTTCATTTCTTTTATATTGGGATTTGCGAACATTATTAATTATATAAGTCAATACGGATTTTCTTCTCAGATGATATTTTGGGCATAAGGCATACCGGCTTCAACAGGAATTTTACTAAAAAATTAGAATAGTAGAGTAAATGATAGACGATCCTAAGACTAATTTGTATACATAAAAAACTGGAGGTGTTAATGTGGATAGATTAGAAGAAATAACCTCAAAAAGAAGAGGAGATAGAAAGAGATAATGGAGAACTTTAAACTTGAATATTTTTTATATTTCCGCTTCGGTTCTTACTATACCAAGCTCATTTAGATCATTTTATAGCCGAATGTCTCAAGCATCGGGTTTATTTCATTTTCTACGCTCTTAAGAAAGGAAACCGCTACATATTTTCCTAAGGAAAAAAACTCTATTCTTGATTCACTTCACAGATGCTTTGAATCTTTTCGAAACTGTGATTACGTGGAAAAAAATTCATTAGCTACCTAAAAAATATCGTTTCCTTGAAATTTCAAACTTTTCTACAAGCGCTTCTCTCCTGTATCAAAAGGCTCTCTGCTGGAATTTCTAATTTCTCTAATCCGCGTGGAAAAATTGCTTTAAAGAATATTTATATCTATGTAATCGCACAGAATTTGCGAAGAAAAATACGTTCATGTTTCATGTAGCTTCATGGAGACGACAATTGAGTGTATACGAGGCTACGAGCATTTCGAAAGCTTTCAACACTTTTGGCAAGAAATTAAAAATGTGCGATAAAGACACGGACGTAGCGACACCTAAAAATTTGATTTACGTAATCCCCCTATTCCTCTTTAGCTACTTATTTCCTCCTCGCTCTCTGCATATATATTTATATACGTATAGGGGACATTTTCTACACGATTGACACGGACGTAGGGACCTAAAAATTTAATTTACGAAATTTTTCTTTTTTCATATTTACAAAATTAATATATTATTTAGCCCCCACAGCCATGATTATAAAAGCAAAAGTTTAATAAATTAATAGATACAAAACAAGGCGGACAGTAAAAGGAAACGTAACTCGATGTTTATATTCTGGATATCATTCAACCTTGTCTAAAATAAATATGTGCCTTAAGCTTATAAACCAACAACAATTGCAACGAAAAGTTTTATTCCTTTTTATATTTTTACTAACCGCGAAGCGAACAACACAAATAGTAGACAACAACAATGACCGCAAGGTGAACCCGATCTTTAAGTGAGGAAAAATCGAAAAAAAAAAAATAAAAAAAATTAAAAAAAAATAAATAAATAAAAAAACCAGCTATACCCCAGCCTTATTACACATAGTATAGAAGAGAATCTAAAAACAAAGTTATCAGCCGATGCCCACATAAAAAATTTATGAAAAAGAAAAAAAAACTTGTTTTGCAAACACAAGAAAAAAAAAAAAAGAAAAAAATCTTACAGAAAGAAAAAAAAAAAAACTACAATTTATGTGTTCACGAAATCCAATAAATAATTTCTGTTTTTTTTTCTTTTTTTTTTTTGTAATTTATTTTTTGCACTAAGAAAGAAATCCTTCGCGAACAAGTGTAAAAAGAGTTTTAATATAAAATAAATTTAAAAAGGAAAAATTTTTCCAGCAAATCATTTACATTGCGGGTGGTGTTTGTAATGAATAAAAAAAAAAAAAAAAAAAAAAACAAGAATAATAAAAACAAAAACTTCTACACAACATGTGAACAGACCGGCAAACAGGCAGGCGAGTAGGCACAGGCAGGTCGGCAGTCAAGCAAGTAAGCAAGCAAACAAGTAAACAGACTGCCAGGCACACATGTGAATGTTTTTTATTCTTGCCCTGTGCGCGCATACACACACACACACACACACACACACACAAAATATTCAACTTTTTGTCTGTTTTCCATGGATATAGAAACAGAGACACGATACACTTTATAACGATTGCTTATAAATAAATACGTATCCCGTATACATAATAAAAAAAGAAAAAAAAAAGAAAAAAAAAGGAAAAAAAAGAAATAAACTCAGCCTATAAAATGGTGTTAAACGCCACCTCATAAATGTATACATACTTGGTCTGTGGCTTTTTATTCATTCGATTTCGCTTTTTAGGTCTTTTTTTTCAGCGATTTTTTAAGCTCTTTATACATACGTACGTATATATATATACGAGTAAAAATGTTGCATGTTGCATGATTTTATGCGGATGATGAAGTCAGAGTTCGTCTGAATATTTTTATCTTTTTTTTTTTGGTTTTGTTTTTAATTCTGTTTTTAATTTTTTATTCTTTTCTGTTATTGTATCGAATATAAGTAAGGTTGTTGTTGTTGTTGTTGTTTTTTATATAACTACATTGTTACACTACATACTGCGGACTGCATTGAAGTTGAAAATTGTTACTATTGTTTTCATTCTCAATCTAAGTTATGCACTAACAACTTACTATATATATATATATATATACCATCACCATATCTCCCTGAACATGCGAGCGCAAGTATATGCGCAATACACAAATAGGTGACCATACGTTGCCATTACTTTGTAGCAACAGTGAAAGAAGAAATGCTCTAAACTAAACTCTTTTATTTATAACGTAAGCCGTTACAACAAGAGGTTTCTCATAAGTTAAAGGAAGTAAATTCAATTTGTTTAATATTATACCCACCTATCAGAGATCTGTTGGTCCCTAAACAGTATATGTGATATTTAAGAGTGGAGTGTGATATATTCATTTGCTAAAATCACGATTGCAACTCTGCATGTTTTGTTTAGAAAGATAAACTTGATCTAAAGTTTTAATCTCCTTCTGATTAAGCTTAAAAGTGGAAGGGGTTAATAGTTACACCCATTATTAGTTATTATTATTATTATGATGATCTATTTAGATGCAAGAAAAACAATTCCACCAACTAATTTAGAATAATTGGACTGCTATCAAGCCAATACGGTTCCTTCAAATACTTTATCCTCATGTTGTAAAAAATGATGGAAAATATTTTGATTAATATGTCCATTATACCAATTTTTCCTAATGATTGGCCTTTGTTAAGTGAAAAAATGGTTGGAGTACATGCAAGTGCCTATTATTCTTGATTAACTGAAGGATTGATGGAACCAACTTAAAAGTGTATATGTACACACAGGCCCTTTAAAGTGTATATATACATACATGTATATTCTAGAAAGCAACTTAGATTGGTTGCATCCAATGCTCTATATTGTCTATAAAGTATATATAGGTTTGATTAGCGGTATTAACGGAATCAGCTTAAAAGTGTTCTCAAAAGCTTTATAAAGTAAATATATGCCCGATCAGCTGTATTAGCGGAATAAATTTAGAAGTGGCTATGGCGTATAATGTATATAATGGGGTTACAAGCAAGTTTCCGCCTTTTTATATCAAAAATTTTGAATGGATTGTGAAAGAAAGATACATTACGTTTTATTCAAAATATTTTCCTTTACTAGCTGCTATTTCTTCGATGTTTTAGACAAAATGTAAAAGTAGTAGAAGAAAGTCAACGGGTCTTTTGAGACTGTGCACAAAAGGAGTCACTTGTTCGGTATCATTGTAAGAATAGAAGCATCACTTGACCCTACGATAATTAATCGATTGTAACCAGTGGTAACCAGAAGGACTAATACCTACTAACAACAGCGGGGAGGGTAGTACATTCCAGGTTAGCCCTGTTAAAGTATCGTGAGTTAGTTTTGCTATATAGGGACGAATTTCGTTCTGCTAAAAATTCACGATATCATGGCTTTTGATATATTGTACTGGTTTTTCGTCACAGCTTCATCATAACCCTAATGATGGTTGGAACAAACCCTTTATATACCGTATACACATGACTGAAACAAAAAAATTTAAATTTCCTGCAAATGACGATTGTTCGGTACAAAACTTGACATTTTTTTTATAGAGAAAGAATTATGTGATGTTGATCTCACTAATACTGCAAGCTTGATTGTGACTAATACTGAAAGGTTGACTGTCACTAATACTGCAAGCTTGATTGTCACTAACACTGCAAGCTTGGTTGTCACTAATACTTCAAGCCTATGTCGTTACTAGATGATCAAGCTTACGATATTAAGTTTTATATTTGACAATTTCAACAAAACCGGCTTATATGGATCGTCTTTTGTTGAACGGCGATAACTTACTTGTATATATAATATATATAAAATTATTAATTATATTTATATGCAAATAACTACCTTTAGCGGTATCGGCTTAAAAAGATATACTGATTGGGCTCTTTTTTATCAGTGTGATGAATAGAAACAGTTTTCGCATTTCTATGTCTGTCTATCATACTAATCGTATAGCAAAACCATGATTGGTGACCTCAGTAAATGACCTAATAGACAAGAAGTGCGACTCTTAAGTCGGTATATCCGAATTCAGTTTGCAAAGAGGTACATGACATTTTAATTACGATAAGCGTGCTACATGGGAATACTAGACCTCCCAGACTGTGGGCTCATCCTATTCGTCTCTCTTCACATATTTCTGATCATTATCCCTTGAGTGACAAGTCATGTTTAAAAAAAAGACCAAAGATTTAGTTGCTAGCGCTCATCCTTTTTTTTTAACCAAGAATTTATTTTTTGTCTAAATAAATTTTAATAATCAAAATTTGTTTTTTTTTTTTAAATTTATCAAATGTTCTTATCATTCCCAACAGGTAAAATTTATTGTAGAAAGCACCTGAATCCATCCTTGAATGACTATAATTAATAACAAAAAACTGGTAAATTTCAGTTATATATACACAAAAATAATATATAATTATGGTCTACATGCTTTTGCGTTTTCAGATTAAAATTTTCATTACAATTTATGAAATTATAATTTAATGCAAAATTTTCTTATTTTAAAATAAGTATTGTAGCTATTGAAAATTTCGTTCAGCCTAAATCGTTCTTTCTCTTTTGTAGTTCTAATTAAAAAAAAAAAAAAAAAAAAGAGACTGGAAATTATCCTCCGAACTGGTTCTTCTTTGAGTTTGGTTTGTGATTACATAACTGCCAGACATGCACTTAATTCAAAACACTAACTTGTGGTTGATGAAAGAATTGTATATTAAAACGTAACAGTTTTTCTTAACCAAAAAAAAAAAAAAGAAAAAAAAGCTGTTGTTGAGGCAAAAAGTAGTTAAGATTTTTTTTATAGGCTAAAAGCAAAAGCTTATAACAGTAATTACAGAGACTTAATATTGAGCTTAAGTAGAATTCCTAATACCTTAGGAAGCTAGTAAATAGCGACAATTTTTTATAAAAAAACTAAGGATATAATATAGAAGGTATTACACACACACAAAGCTAGGTGCAGATAATCCAAATATCTACATAGGAATGCGATTCATTTTCATTTTCTAGTTCTTTGAGGTTATATCATGATATTTATTTCATTTTCTACTTCTTTGATATTAGGTTTTTGAAGGTATATCATGATATTTATTTCAGCTTCTACTTCTTTGGGGTTATGTCATGATATTTATTTCGATTTCTAGTAATTTTTTGAGGTTGAGTCATGATATTTATTTCCACTAATCTTTTCAGATTATGTCATGATATTTATTTCGATTTCTAGTAATTTTTTGAGGTTGAGTCATGATATTTATTTCCACTAATCTTTTCAGATTATGTCATGATATTTATTTCGATTTCTAGTAATTTTTTGAGGTTGAGTCATGATATTT
>KK351044.1:1259713-1346024 GCA_000671755.1 Glossina brevipalpis
TTCTGCTAAAGCTGGCACGCAAGCGTATAAATTGTATGAATCACTTTAACAACCACACACCAGACAACATTTGTATCCACTAAGCACTTGTTGTTGTCTTTTTGTATTTTTTTTTTTTTTTTTTTGTTTTCTCTGCAAGCAACCTCTCACTATTTCTTTTTATTTAAAAAAATAAATAAATAAAATAAAAATAAATTTTTATTTGAAAAAACATTACTATACTAGAACCACATTTGTTTTCGCCGCGTTCTTTGCGTATCGTTGCATGCGTTGACGACAACGTTTGCGATGAGACTGACACAAACTAAACTTAATCGCATACATTAAAGACATTAAAGAGACTTGAAACACATATAACAACAATTCGACATAAGAGTGTAGATACAGTAGAGAGGAAATAATAAGCGTTAGTCTGTGTGTGTGTGTGTGTGTGTGTATTGTGAGGATCTTGCAACTCTAGCCGCCAGTAGTCACAGTCAGCGGTAATAGTAATACAACAGCGCCATACAACATGACATACTTTATATATCATATAAAAAAACAAACTAACTACAGTGACGGCGCAAAAATTCGGATTTCTTTTAAAAATCATTTTTTATACAATAATAATAATAATAATACATATAAGAATTATTAAAAACTTTTTTCATTTATACAAAATTTTTCCAATAATGCTTTGATTTAAAAAAGTTTTTTTTTTTTCTTTAAAATTTTTATATAAAAATTCGAAGAAAATATACGTAATGAGTTCAGGATCTTTCTCCGTTAATAAGTTTTATTCAATTCAATTGGATAAATTAATATATTGTTTTATTAGATCACTGTGGGAATCCGTGATCCGGCCTTTTCCCATAGTATTGCGAAAGGTGGGGAAAACTTAAAGCTTGGGGGGGTTAAAGAGTGAAATTAAAGTAAAATTTTCTTGTATGACCTTCAAATCTGGCGTAGAAAGAAACTTTTTCTCTCTCCCTCTCCCTCTCTCTCTTGCTTTCTCACTCTAGTCACTTCCTAGCCATAGTTAAATTTAAGATTTAGACTTTCTTTCATTATGGAAACGTTTCTTTCTAGGAAGAAGGATTTCGTTTTCATTGGGCGTATCTACCACTGTAGGATAAGGGATATACGCAATGTCCAAAAGAAAGCTTCAAAGACTCCATAGGAAACTCCAAAGTATATTTTAATTAACATCTAATTCTGAATCGTTCTGTCCGATCCGTCTGTCCATCTCTATAATATCTGGTGGTAAACATGCGCTTGGTCACAAAAATTAAGATTCGGATTTCAGAATAGAGAGAAACACTGGAATTTTTTTCACACAGGTTGCTGTTAAGCCATTTTTTAAGTTTTTTAATATTTTTTAATTTTTATTTTTATTATTATTTTTTATTTTTATTATTATTTTTTATTATTATTATTATTATTATTATTATTTTATTTTTATTATTATTACTTTTTTATTACTTTTTTTTTATTATTATTTTTTATTATTTTTTATTATTATTATTATTATTATTATTTTATTTTTATTATTATTTTTTATTATTTTTTATTATTATTATTATTATTATTATTATTTTATTTTTATTATTATTATTTTTTTATTACTTTTTTTTTATTATAATTTTTTTTTTTTTTTTGTTTAATACTACAATATATAAAGAATATTTTCTCAAAGTGCCAAGTTATTCGTAGTAAAACTTTAGAAAAGCGATCTTTTCAAAATTCTTGCTTATACTTTATCTACTATTAATACGTTAAACTTTAAAGGCTTTTTTCTCTAAACTTTATTCATAAAGTCAGGGGACATGATTTCTCATAAAAGATTGCAAATGATCTTAAGGAAATTTTAAGTACAGTCGACTAGAGCTTTAACGAAGAATTTCTCTTTTCGCAACTTATTTTACAGACTAACATCATGGTCATTCTATCAAAAATTGTACTTCTTCGTTGCATCCTTTAGAATCCTGCAACAAATTTAAATTTAATTTTTTTTGTTATTTTTCTTCATTCGGGATATGAACTCTGGCTTTTGTTAATAGAAAATATTTGGTTTTTTGATTTCAGATAAAACTCGCAGAAATTTCGATTTCCACCGCGAAAATAAGAACTTTCGAAAACCACTCTCCAAAAACCTAGAGATTGGAAAATGTCTTAATGAAAATTCTGCTAAATATTGTTTAAAGGTTGTTCTTTTATAGATTTAAAAATTTGAATAAAATAATTCTTTTATTATATTAAAAACAAATTAAAGAAAATATGTTTTTTTTTTTTTGCTTCGAAACTCAAGTAATCTAGTAAATGAAATCCAAATTTTTTTATACCAACTGATACAAAACCATTTTGGAAATCATCTTAAACTTTTCTGTCCGTCCGTTGTCTCGTCTATTTGAGGTTTATCTAGACGTATTGGTGTTTCAATTTAAATTAATTTTAAATTTTTGAGATATTTTGACAAGATTTGCGACACTAATGGGATTTGATCTAAATATGAACTTTATTGAAAACAATATCAAGCTCAGATCATTTTTACGAGTATCTCCCATATAATGTTTTATTTTGAAAAGGTTGTTATATAAAAAAAGGTCAACATTTCTTAACAAAAATGAGCCAATTTTTATTGGGCCTACTCCCATATAAAATATCACGGTCCTACACCTTTACATGACAAAAGATTTATTTTACGAAAAGAATTGGTTCATAATAGTAGTATGACGTAAGAATAAACTGAAGCAAATAGATCGGGTTTTTTTTTTTTACCCCATATCCGATATAAGATTTTTCATGAAAACTAAGACTTTGTACCGCAACAAAGTGTAGCTTTCAGTACTCGTTAGCGAAATAAGATAAAGAATAACATTTTTTTTTAACAAGAAAATTAATTTTGCAAAAGTTAAACTATGTTAGTTCGCGCGTTGGTCTTCCATTCTTTTAAGGACGTCAAGAATAAATGTGACTTGACATGGAAAAAGGTGTGAGTTTTAGTTGTATTTGGTTACAAAAATAAATAAAAGACTGTATTAAGTGAGATAAGTTAGTTTATATATGTTTGTGGCCCCTCTTATGTTAGCGCTCCCATGAGAAGTAAAGACATATCTGGAAGCATTGTATTATTTTTGATACATTATGACAGAATTAAAAGAAAAATTGTATTAGACGAAGCCACGTAGGGTATTTAATGATGAGCATTATCCGTTTTTTTTTTTTTTTTTTTTTTTTTTTAAATAAACATTTAATTCCAATTTTCAAAATAACATAATTTAAGCCTTCCACTATAGATAATTTGAACAAAATCCTTTCATAAGTAAAAATCTGACTATCACTTCGTATCAATTTTAGATAAAATATGAATTCCGTAAGAGGAAGACTGCTGCCCCTTTGCGGCTGTGCAAGAAAAGACATACTTTTTGGGTATTCTTATAAGAATGGAAGCTCTCACTCGACCAGACAATGAGTAATCAATTGTAACGTATATTAATAGGAAGGAGTAATATCCGTTGATAACAATAGGGAGAGTAGCACCTACTAGTATTTAGTGTTTTTAACGTTTCCTCGGCGAATTTTCTTACATGAGGCCTGATTTCGTTATAATAAAAACTCACGATGTTATAATTTTTGACATATTGAATCGGTTTTTCATTGGAAATTTATCAGTTATTGTCAGCAACATTCCCTAATGATGGTTCCATTACGTTGGGGCAACCTATAATGTACTACACGCAACTAACCCCCAAAAAATTGACTCCCCGTGGATATATTCATATTTATTGTCCATATTAATGATTCGCTTAGTTTTCACCATAATTATCTATGCTTTGAATATCGTAACAGAATCATCATTCATCCCTCGTAAGGATTTAAGGGGATCATTTTTCGAATTAAACAGCAAAGGTAAAGTCTCTCGCAAATGACGAGAATTTGATTCGTAAAATGAAATTTTCAATCGAAAAGAATCTTATGATCCGGACACAAATCGACTAATGCTTCGATGGGATTTTGTTGACAAATGCAAAAATTTAGTATAAGTCGTCTATTTTCACTAGCCTATACCGCTGAATCCATCTATTGGAAAACGGCGGCGACAAAGTTGTACACTTATTATTTTACTCGAATTTTTTTCCTCAAAGTTATGAACCTAACAAGACATTACTTTTAATTTTCTATATTAAGTTTTAATTCTTATTGTATTTTAGCCAACTTTTTGACTCAAATTACGGGCCCAACAAGCCAGTGTTCTCTACTCTCTATATTAAATATTAATTTTTACTATTTTTTAATTAATTTTTTAGCTCAAACTTGAAGGCTCTAACAAGCCGCCAGTGCTCTTAACTTTTGTTGTGGTGTGTATATTTTTAAAAAAATTAATAAAGAAAAATACTAATAAATAAAAATTATAGCAATAAATAATAACAATAATAATAAAACTAAGACTAATGAAACAAATTTCCTAAATAATAAATTAAATGCTTTTTTTTTTCTTTTTTTTTTTTACATATACTTACACGCACGCCACTGGTTAAACGATTCTTTCACTTCTACACAAAAATTCATATAATACACGTCATCATTAATATAAATAGAAAACGCATTAATACGCTCTACGTAAGCATACAGTTCACCATTTCCCACCCGACCATATATGCATAGAAGTGTGTATGAAAAAAGAAAAAAAAAAAAAAAAAGACGCAAACAAAGACCCAAGCCGGGCGTACGATTAATAATATAGTCTCCGTCTGTGTTCAGTATTTGTATCCCATCTATATATGCGGATACATAAGCAAACACCCATTCAAACAAACTAATAAAAAGAAGTTGTCGAGAGTGTACAGAGAATGAATATAAAACGAAAAAGACCAGATATACGTATAAATGTACATATAACTCTAGTGGTCATTTTATATAAAAAAAATAATAAAAAAAAAAAAACAAAAACAAAAATAAAAACAAAAGAAGTTCTAAGAGAAATAATAAAAAAAAAAAAACAAAAAAAAAAAAACAAAAAGCATAAGAAACCCATAGAAACGTTCTCAACTCTCTACAAGAAGATTGTGTCGTGGTGTCGTTGGCTTTCTATGAAAGATCAAATAAAAGATACAACAACACAATTAGATGAATAGATAGATAGATACAGACAAATACATGCACAGAGAAGCGTAGAGGTGAGTGTGTGTAAGCAGTCATTTAATCCTCATAAATTTTTTGTTGTTTTTTTTTATTTTTTCCTCTATTAAGGCCAAAACATTGCACCTCACACTTACGGTAGCTGGTGAAAGATCTCTCTCTCTCTCTCTCTCTCTTGTTGATATTTTGTCACTTAAGAAAAGACTTAAAGTACTTTAGCAAAAGTCATTGCTCGTCATTTTCTTTGCTTTACATTAAATTCAATATCAACACAAATAGCAACAGCAACAACAACACCATTTATATGTTAAGACCAGTTAATACAAAAAAAACCAATAAGAAAAACAACAACAACAATAACGACAGTAGTTATCATAAAAATGTTCTTAAGTCCTTTTAAGGTTTTTGTTGTTGGTCGTTGGTTGATCGGTTGACTGCATAACTTCATGTGGTGGTGATAATATTAAAGATGTTGATACTGCTCGTATTACTACCGTACGCGCTCGTGTATGTGTATATATGTGTGTGTGTGTGTGTGTGTGTATGAATATATATAAAGAGCAACTGAATCAAACCATCATCTAAGGCAGCTGACTTTTAATTGCAAATCAATGGAACATAAAATGAGATCGAAGACAAACTAAAATGGTTGCTGGACAAAAAGCATAGAAGCGGTAAGACAACATTATAACATTATTGGAAGCCAATAATCAAAAAAAAAAAAAAATGTGAACATTAGACATGGCTTAAAAGGAAGACCAACAAAGATACAAAACAAAACAAAATATTCAGCCTTGACTTTGTCCTGCATACCGAATAAGAAGACAGATTTATACGCAATATAATAACCAACAACAACAACAACAACAACAATAATAAAAGAAAACATGTTTTGTAGGCTTCTGAGAAAATAAAACAGAAATAAAAAAAAATAAATAAAAAATATCCAAACATGTTTAACAGGGCTTTGCCTTTTTTTGGTCAAAGCAGATAATTTCGCTGACAGAAAAATTTAAACACAATCAACTTATTATGATCGATTGACGTAAACACAATATACAATGGAAGATGAAATTTTTTTATATAAATCTTTTCACAAAATTTTCAATTTTTCTTAGTAACTTATTAAATTTTTATATAAAAAAATTTTTTTTTAAATAAAAAAAGTATTAAAAAATAAGAAAAAGTTTTAAAAAAAATTTTTTTTTTAAATAAAAAAAAAAATATTAAAAATAAAATTAAAAAATAAAGAATAAAAATTTCTAAAATGTTTTTCTAAAAGTAGCCAGGTCTTTTAAACTCATTTACCCTAAACCATATAATTTCATAAAATTTTCAAATTTTCTTTGTATCATATTGAAAAAATGAAAAAAAAATTTTTTAAACATTTTTTTTAAATTTTAAAAAAAAATTTAAAAAATAAAATAAAAGTATCAAAAACAATTTTTTTTAAATAAAAAAAAGTATTAAAACAAAATTTAAAAAAAAAAAAAAATTTCAAAAATAGTTTTCTTAAAGTAGTCCGGCATTTTATACTCAATTTTTATACTCTACCACTACAGGTTATATTAGGTTTATACGAATATATGGTAACATCCAAAAAAAGGTAAGATTGACCTACCGATAGATTCAAAATTATGTTCTAAATCGATTTAAGTTTATCTGCCAGTCCCTCCGTATGACCCTTTAAGATCTGTTCATATATTTTTGTATTCAACTAACAATAGGTCGCAAATTTTGGAATTATTTTTGATAAATTTTGACGAAATTTAATACACTAACGTATATTATTTCAAAGACGAACCCTATTGTACAAAAATGATCTCTTTTGAAACCATCTAATTAAGAAAATTTTATTCAACTCTAGTTGAATATTTTCCGTCTATCAATTTTTTCTGAATAGAAGAAAAACAAAACATAGAAATGAAATTTTGATGCATTATAATCTCGGGGCCGATTTTTCCATTGTGGCAAGGCCATTCTCTTGCACACACTTTGCAAGAAGTGTGGCCGAGCGAGGAAGCGAGGAACGTTTGCAGCGTATTCGCCAGACATAGCATCTTTTGATTACCACTTGTTCAGATCGATGCAGCGTGATTCGGTATAAAAGTATATAGCGGGGTTACAAATAAGCTTCTGCTATTCGGCATGGATTGCGAATCAATTTGATATATTCATCTGCCGACCTTGTTATACCCACAATCACAAAAATTCAAATTCTTATGCATTCCTCAGTGGACTTAGTACTAAAGATAAAAAAAACTCCCTGAGATAACACCTTCGTTATATCAGATATTGTAATAAAATTTGAAGCAAAATTTAATAGGGTAATACTAAGAGTTTATTACAACGAATACTCTAGGGGTAAAATAATGCAAAAGTATTTGAAATACCTTGGAAAAGTTGATTCTTCCCTCGTTAAAAGCAGGGCCATTAACTGTTATCAGTCAAGATTATTGTTTCCGGTTAATACTGATTTCAATCGCTTACTTATTATACAGACGAGTGGAACTCCTAGTCTTATAACGATATCGAAGAAGTGACCCATTTTTCGTACAGACTTAAAAGACCAGTTTTGTCTTTCCTTGTGACATTTATATTTGGGTTAAAAGATAGAATAAATAGCAGTTAGTGAAGAGCAACACTTTGAATGAAAAGTAATGCATCGTACTTTCAAAATAAGTTCCAAATTTATAATAGAAAAAAGCGGAATCTTACCTCTATTAGAAAATTTGCGAATAATATGGGATTTTTGAAGACAAAGCGATTTTTTTAGTTTTTCACTTAGGTGAACAAAAATGTTTCATTAGATCTGTATCGAACTTTAGATCTCCTTCGAAAAAAATTCGTATCAAAATAGTGAAGTTTCTAATTAATTATGAATTTGTTAGCTGGTCAGTCTGTGGGGAATTCTTCGAATTCTTCCATCGAATTATGGAAAATACTTTTAACGAAAATATTTTTAATAAATTTTAAAACACAAATACAAATAATTGATAATATTTTGAAGATTTTTTTGTTGACGCATCACGTCTGCGTTTTTAACGCAATCTGTTAACCTTAATAAGAACGTATGTGACAATTTTTAAAATATTTACTTCGAATTTTTTTTTTTTTTTTTTTTGCTAGATATGACATGACTGCCGGACACAGCTTTGTCGACTCACAAATCTTGCTTTGTTCTGTTTTTACGCTATCGATCCCACAACAATAGATAAAACTGTCAAAAAAAAAAAAATGCCGCAAATAAGAACATATATAAATTTTGCTTTAAAAAAAAAAATAATTTTTCCTTCTTTTTATTCTTTTATTTTATTATAATATGATTACGGCAATTACGTTAGCTGGCAATAGAGCTATTTGCAGTAGCTGAATGTTGGAGTGAAGATCTCATATGAATATAGCGAATATTTCAAAGGTTCATTGTCCAACTTGTTTGATATTGTCGACTGGGAAATCATCTTTGAAACCCAACGCAGTGTCTTAACAAATAGTGCATTTTTCTTCACATTATAAAAAAAAAACTTTTTTATTAGTTTTTAAACACGTTTGATCAATTTCCGAGTCAAAGAACTGAAATTAGTTCGCCCTGCATCATTTTTGCTCGAATTTGAAATCTCTACAGTCTGTTTTAATATTGATTGTTATAATTCAAAGATTAGATTATTGGACATGTAAAGACGTTGATATTGGATGGGCATTAGTTCCTCGTCCTAATAGAATAAAATGTATAAGGCTTATTTATCTGATCTATGACGGGCATAACCATCTCGTCTCAACAGAATATCTAAGCTGCTCGGCTATTCCCGCCAAGACAGTCAATCTTGTAGAGCCAAGATTAACTCAGCGAAGAGTGTCCCTAATAATTATGCATGGGATCTGGATCTCTCAGAGATTATACAATAAAATAAACTAACTTGATCAACATCGAAGTGCTGAGATTTGCAGTTGCAATGCCGGTCGATCGCAATATTCCCTGCGAATAAGAGAATGAAACGTGGGGCAGCGGAATTTGATCCAAACTTGCAAAGTTACCGTAATGACGTCTCAATCTCCTATATGTACGGCACTTAACCCAAAGCGAACTTTTTCTTTTCTCAAAAAGACCTATAAAAAGGCGGAATTTTAATACGATTATAGATCGTATCGCTGGGAAAGCTCGGGGTGAAAACAAAAAGAGCGTATCATGTATTATATGAAAGGGGAATATTTTCAAAGTAACAAAATAGATATTGATGTACATTTTTAAGAAAAATAAACAGTCAGAAGTGTCGCTAGCAAGTCAAAATACATGGTTTCGAAATTCCATTGCGGTAGAGCAGGGAAAAACATCAATAACGGTCACACATGGTCTAAGTTACCTCGTGCTTTCACTCATATGCTGTAAATGTATTTACATACGTGTATGAAGATCAAAATAAAAATAAAATAAATAAATAAAAAGTAAACTTTTTGGGGGAACACACCTCTTCCACTGCGGAAATAATTTAAATTAAATAACGATTCTTCTGAGCACGTGTTCTTCTCATATGTGGGGACAATGTCGTGAATGTGAATTATCATGTTTGTCTACAGGATCATGATTGAGAGTAGGTTTATTTATTGCTCAAGACAGATGGACAGATAGATAAAAATTTTCGTATTACTGTTGAGATTGCATTCTTAATCTGTCTGACACTATAGAGAGAGAGAGAGAGTTTCTGAATAACACGATAAACTTTCCTAAGTGTATACTATTGAATTAAATATATTTATACAGAATAACGTTAAATAGAAATAATTATTTTAAATTTGAATTGAATTGAATTGAATAAAATATAAAGAAATTGCATTTATTTTTATCTATTAATGTCCTGCGTATATTTAAATTTTAATATTTACACAATTTTTATTTTATTTCAATTTTTCATATAATTTTATAAGTTATTTATGTCGTTCGTATATCAATTATAGCTCGATTCAAATTATATAGAGGAATCCTACGCTATAATTTCTCACTTGTTTACAACGAGTTACAACTAGTTTTTCAAAAAACTGCCAAAAACGTGATGAAGTACAGGTAACCCTCCTATAACGTGGTACTTCTATAAAGCGGTTTCGCTACAACGCGGTTTCGCTACAACACGGTTTCGCAATATGCGGAAAATTTCCTCGCGGCACTCCTACAACGCGATTTTCAAGAACTTTTTTTAAATAATATTTTAAAAAAACTTTAATTTTGCATTATATGTTTATTTAAAAAATTGTGAGATCTAGTCTCTTTGATTTTTACACTACATATTTTAATTTTACAAGAAAAATCGCGTACATCTGCATGTGTATTGTCTCTTTATAGCATGGGTAGAATATAATCGACGGCAAAGTTACAACGCAATTTTTTTCAAACATTTACACACACATTCTTTCATCATTCATCGGTGAAAAGGATCAGGATCATAAGTGATGTAGAGGAGGGAGATTTGTAGAAGCTTGTAATTTGAATTTTCGTTTAATTTAATGTTAAGTAGAGTTGAAATTGCGTTTTTATTTGTTTTACCCAGATTTTATTTTATTTTGCGCTACTTAAATAAATGAATTGATAATAAATGAATTAATTTATGTTGTTATGATGAAATGGATAAATAGAAAAATATCTCAAATGAAAACTATTTTTTTTTCCATTAGAAACGTATCCCTCCCTCCTTTTTGCACTGGATCTAAGTCTCCTACAACGAGATTTCCTATAACGCGGAATTTTTGACCACGTTGTAGGAGGATTACCTGTATACGCATGATCAAGCAGATATAGGAACAATAATTTTGATTAAAAAATCTTACGATTTTTATGAGCGAAGGTTAGCTAAAAATTAAGACTTTAAAAACAGCCACCATAAAAAAGATATCAAAAAATATATTTAAAAAAAAAAAAAAAAAAAAAATTTTTAACGATTTACAATAGACTAAAAAAAAAAAAAAGAAAAAAATTAGCAAAACGAGAATATTCTTCAATAATTAATATCAACCTGCTCAATGATGTTTTCATTAAGTTCGAATCCGATTTCCTCCTGAGCTAGAGGAAATTAGTCGCTTTCATTACGCAAACGACCAGACGGAGACACGGACATGCCTAGCTAGATTGGGAATTTAATACTTATCACGAATATGTACATTTTGTGATGTCATTGTGACTTACTTCTGGGAGTTTCAATTCTTTTGACGAAATTAATACATACACCTCTGCACGTACTTCTTATTATTCTCATTAAGCCAAAAAAAAAAAAGTACTAATTTTTCCCCTTTGTTTTAATATCCTTAATCGAATCGAATTAACCCGCTTTTGCTCGCGTATAGCTTAACGAAATTCTTAAAATCACAACAATTAAAATCGAAAGCAAAATTTAATACCCACCCACGCGTATTCTTGGCTCAATTATGTACATCAAATTTAAAATAATTCTTACTTCCCCAAACAGTCGTAAAAATCACAATTCCAAATATAAGTTTTCATTAATCTTACGCGATTCATTCTATTTACAGATATGAAACTTAACACGAAAATTCATCCATCCGAGCCCCATCGGCCCAATTGACAAAAAAAATTTTCTTCAACTTCTTATTTATTATCTAAAAAATATGCAAATTAAAAACGTATGTAATTAGTTAATAATAAAGCAATTCCTTGCGTACGAAAAGTGAATCATTCAAAATCGTATTGTTTTTAAAACCACTATTAGTTGGTAAACTTACCTTATTTCAATAATGCTTCTAAGCGTTTCTTTGTTTTGGCTGCTGTAGTAGTTTCCCTAGCAGATGTTGTTGTTGTAGTTTGTTTCTTTAAAAAAGCAGCTAATTGCAATAAAGAATTTTTCTGTTGTGTTTTCGACTGCACTGCCACAGGTGGTGTTGAAATTTTTGAAGATTGTTTTGATTTATGCTTTTTATTAGATTTATTATTCTTTACTATGGCAGCAGCGGGAGAGTGACTTATTAGAGTTTTGTTAGATTTTCGTTTTACTGTCGGTGATTTCAAAACCAATTTAGTTTCATTTACTTGCTCAATTGTTTCCATATTAGCTTGAGGTATTAAAGCTTTCGGTGTTTTTATTATTCGATGTTTTTCTTGCTCAAGATGTTGCTTTGGTATATAAAGACCAGCATTTTTATTTGTTTTATTCTTCTTTTTTCTCTTTTTACTTTTCATTTGCATCTCAGTGGTCGCGCGCGATTCCACTTCTTCATTTGGGAAATTTTCATTTTTATTAAGACATTTTTTCTTTTGAGGTTTTTCCATTTTTATTAATGTTTTATGCTGACATAGTTCGCATTTAATTCTAATATAGTTTGTTATACGTTTTCTTAACCATTTCGCACGTCGTCGTTGTTTGCCTGTTAATAAATTTTTATTATCCTCCTTTTGACTTTTCTCTAACTTGCTTATTAGTTTCAATGCTTTGGCATTAGCAAGCACTTTTTGATTCTGAAGTTCTAATTTAAATTCAGTTTCATGCCAGAAACAGCCACAATGTGAACACATCTGACTTGTACCGAATTTTTCCTTTGGCATTTGTAATTTCATGTGGGCTATCTTTCGACAATTAGTACTAGAGGGAAATAATTAAAGAAGGTATAAAAGGGAAAAAAAAAAAATAATTATACTATAATATAATATATAAAACTCTATTATTTATATATTTGAAGAAAAAAAATAAGTGAAAAAGCAAGATTCCTCCAGGAAGTTATTTACATTTGGAGATATCTTTATTTAAATTTGAGAATACATAATAGCAATCAAACATCAACTTGGGCCAAAGTGCTAAAGTCAGCTGTTTTATACATAAATAAAATTAATCGTACATTTCAAAAATGTTTTTCAACATTTATTACGTTCTTTGGGCAGCCAAATAAGATGCTGTCTAGGGCATTTTTTTTTATGTCTTTAGTAATTACTATGGTTTTGTTGCGTTCAGTTTTAAATTCGTAAAGTAGGACATTTAGATGAAAATCCTTATTTCCTTATTAATTTCAATTTGTTCTATCAGCTGATATAAAATCTTCCATTTGTTTCTTATCTCACTTATCAGTTGCTAAAGACAGATATGCTAAAGTAAGTACAGAATTTAAGATAGTAATGCTAAAGTAAATATAATATATATAAATGCAAACGGAGAATACGTGATTGTTTATATATGTGACATAATAATCATACCAAAATTGACAAGAGCATTGGTATACTTTACAATTTGCATTAGTAGTAAGTATAAAAAAGAAAATTACCACTACACCATCACAATTTTACAAAGTTCTATTTAACATAGACAATGGCTATCAAAAACTCTCTCTCTCTTAAAGAAAAAATTAAACGAGATATTTTCAATTTCACTTACATGTAATAAGATTTTAGTAGTTTGTGTGCATATGTTTTAGGCTCCAAGGCAGCAGCACCGTTCCATAGTAATTTTACAATATTTTCAACTGACATGCTTGCATAAAATCTACTTTTAAATTATACCACAGGAAAAATGCGTATAGAAAATGTAATCTTTCATAAGCTTATGCAAATTAATCACATGTAAACAAATTGAGTGCTTCTTCTTCTTTAGGAGTTTTTTTCATTACCAATAAATTGATATCATCAACAAAGGTAAAGAGAAAGAATATCAGTAGAGAAGTTGTTCAATACAAAAAAAAATTTACTATAAGGAACTATATGAGAATTTGAAATATTCCTTTATGGTTTTGTACGCCTACAAATAAATGAAAATCGAGAAGCGTAAATTTGCAGAGCTGTCTTGAAATTACAATCATTTTATTGAAAACACTTGTCTTTTGTCAAAATCATCCTTCGAAGACACAGCTATAAATCCAATACTTTCTATTTAGATTCGATCTGAAATATATTACAACGATGTGTCTTAGCTCTTTTTTTATACCAATTAAAAGAATGAAGACATTACGTCATAAGTTAAACTTATGGGAAATTAATTTTATTTAGACTACAGGCAGCTTTACTCTTCTTTCTGTGAGTGATCCCTTTTTTTTCAAGTGTATTTTGTAATGTTGAAATGGTATGAGAAACAAGCAATTTTGGTTGTAAATTGTTGAGAGAAACGAAGAAGAAGACTAATTCTAATTGTGAATTGTTTGAGGTGGGAAATCAATTCTACCTGATCTAAGAAACATTAATCTGTTATTCTCCTAACTTCAAACTTGGATTTGTAGCATACGCGTGATCAACTTATTCGAAGTTCTACCATGCAAGTTCTATAATACAAGGCACAAATATAATTTACTTTCAAACTAAACCATTTGCTCTTCGCTTGTTTTAAGTTAAGAGTAGTGATTACGTGTGAAAAATTTAATTAACTCACTCTCGCGTCAGCCGAAAAACATTTAAGTAGGCTATTTCACTCACGTCCAATTGATAACTCCTACCGTTTTTAGCATTTTGTAAATTCCCTCCTACTAATGACAAATCCGGGTTACTAATCATGGATATCACATTTTTCCTACTATTTCTTTATTATTACTTGTTGTGTTTTTTTTCTAAAGGTTGATATTCCCATTCTGTCACTTTGTTTTATTTCATCTTAAGATCTCATATAAATTTTGGTTTTTATTTAATTCTACCGGTTTGTTCTTCTTCTTTTTCTTAAATTATTCAGCAAAAAAAACCAATCGAAGTTTTTTTTTTAATTTTTAGTCATTCTTTTTTTTTCTGTCGAACTTTTTTCCTTTCATTAAAATTATGAAAATAGATCAAGACAATATTTCACTATATTGCCGTAACCATTCCTTTTACTATAATCCTGCTTGTAACACTTTTATAAGCGGAGTCGTAATAATTGACAATACGTCACTCCAGGACAGCGTTATCGAACAGAATAGTCTGATATTAATAAAAAATGTTGCGGAACATTACCGTATGATGTCGAATTCGGATTTAGTGAAGAATTTGATGAACTGAAACATGTCGGCCGGGGTATACTATTCACTTTTCCTGTTTCGCCAACATTTTGCCGTATGATCATTCAGGCTTTGAATTTCAGCCGGTCGATAACGATGAGGGTTCAGATTATATTAATGCCAATTATTTGCGTGGACGTCAACGCGTAAATTCATAGTTACTCAGGGTTCCTTGCACTCGACACCTGATAACTTTTGGCGATGTGCTGGGAAAGTAACTCAAGAGCTACTTGTCTGTTATTGTTTATTTTTATTATTAATTATTATTATTATTTTTAATATGAATTATTATTATTATTATTAATCATTGTTATTTTTTTTTATAAAGAAGAAACAAACGTCAGTTTGCTTCTTATTTTTGAGCTTATTAATGCAAAACGTAGTGATAACTTGGTAGTCACGATAATAGTCTTACAAAATGTCCACATTTTTAATACCGAAATATCGACACCATTGCCATGAAGATTTAATCAAAAGATACATAACCACTACCTAGAAATCTTCTATTAATACCATATAATGTTCACTTTCCTAATAGACTAAACGTGCGCTATTGCTGAATTATCTTAAGAAATGATCAATTTTGTAAAGTCTTTACATTATACTAACCAAAATTATAAAACTTCATAGCAAATTCAGTATATAAAAAAAAAAGATAAATTACTGTATATTTAAACCTTTGTTAGCCTGGCTTAATGCGGACGACAAATCATCATTGTTGCATAAATCTAAAATTGCATTAAGCCCAGTAAATTTCCAGCTTATAAATATTGTACAAGTTATTAATTTCCTGGCATTGTCTGCCTATTTTATACAAAAACGATATTGAAACAATATTGAAGCCGGACCGAATCGCTGCACATATTTGAATGCTTGTACACCTAATAGCAAATATTGGACAAATCGAACTACAACTTTTCATTTTCTTTAACTAATAACATCTATATAATACGACAAATTGTTATTCAAATAATTGATTTTTTTTTTTTTTATATTTCTAGTATAATACATCAATCAATAATTTTTGGGAAGAAGTTTGGGAATAATTTTTTTTTTTTTTTTTTTTTTTTTGTATAATAGGTCGTTGTTCACCAAAGGTTCTAGAAACCACACAACGTATGGAACGATTCATCCAGACCTTCAAAATAATAAGCTTAAATATAAACATTCCTCATGAGAATAATTTCGATGTTGCTAATCATTTATAATATTTCAATATAAACTTTCTCTTCAGCTTGAGTATCTTATTTTTTCGCATAATATAAAGCAAAAAATGCAATTTCAAAAATTTATTTCAAATTTGGAGGCAACGTTATCAATTCATTTTCCCTTTACTTTTACTTTACTCTTTCTTTTTTATTACCTTTTTTTTTTATCCATTTATCGTCCTAGACGATATTATAGATATTACTCTTTACTCTTCCTCATGCTCATGCTGTTGTTCACTCAATTTTTAACAATTATTTGTGTATATAATTAAAAAAAGAGAAAACTTAAAACACTTTCTTTACTTTTAAAAACGTTTACAAATTTATAAATTAAGAAAGATAACAAAAAACAAAACATTTCGTATTAAGGCAGGTGTTTACAATGCGAATGTCCGATGAATGATGGCGATCACAGACTGAATAATTCTAAAACTACAAAACAAAAAAGATGTCGTGGTCGGCCTAAAAAAGTTAAAAATAATGAAAATGAGAGCTCTAGCAATAGTCTCGTAGTTGCTAGCCGTGGCAAATCATTTCAACGTGGGGATAGAGGGTGAACATCTATAATTTAGATATGGAATAGTGTTTAGTGTCTTAGTAGTGGGATAGAGTTTAATAATGGAGTGTAAGATGAGTACAAAAAAATTACAAGAAAAGTGAAAACGGGAGCGCTCTGACAATAATTTCTTAGTTGATAGTCGTGGCGTACCATCCAGACGTAATTGGGGAGTGTTGGGTGTAGGTAGGTAGGGTGATGATTTGATGCCTATAATTTAATAAAGCTAGGGGGAATAGTGTTTAATAATCTAGTATAAGTTGAGTATAAAAAATTATAACAGAAATCTAAATATTTTTGATAGAATTGTTTGTTATATGTTATGTGCGTATCTTTTCTTTGTTTCACTTCTTAATATTCTATGAATTTAATCAAACGCTCGTAGGGCACGTTGCGCTTCCATGGCATAGAGCAGTTTTTCACGTCTTGCTTGTCTTGTTATTATTATTGTTTTTGCTATATAATCCTTGCTAGAGAATGAACCAAAACTTTTCTTTTTACCATCTCTTCTATATGTAAATTCTATACCGCCATCTGTCGCTGCTAAACTTACAAGTTCAGAAATTAAGCAAGTCCATTGCACCTAATAGATATAAATTTTACAATCGTTTACATTGCATCATAATTTCTAAAATTCAATTCATTTACCGGCCAGGTGCCAAATACGTCATTACGGCTAACGTAAAGTAAGCGATGATTTGTAATTACTAGAAATTCACGTCCAGGAACCACTTCTTCACTGGCGACGAATACATCAGTTTTAAGATAACGGCCTTTTTCGATTTCTCTATATTATTAAAGAAATAAATTAGCATTCAAAATAAATGATATTCAAAACAGTTTAGCAAATATGAGTACTAACGATGATTCAGTGTATGTAAATGTGAAATGTATGTATGTAAATGTATGAGCCTTTTTTGCCTTCTATGTTCAAAACTTAGAAAAATTTTTCAATATTCAAAACTTAGAACGCAACTTCAAATCATTCCTGGGGTAGCATTTGTCATTCATCAATAAATGGACAAGAAATGTCAATTACTTATGTATATGAATTTTAGCTGTGTGTTGACCTTATGAAGTTAAAAACTTTAGCTTAACACTACACCGATTTTCAGTTAAAAAAAAAATAGTCTAAACACTTTAAAACATATAAAATTTCCTTAGAAATTGAAGAAGAAGTCTCAAGAGAAATGTAGAGAGAGATAAAGTATTTGTTCTTTAATAACGAAGAAGAGAACTAAAAGATTATGTTGGTAGTCGTCTATTATTACCTCAACAATTGTGCGCCCTTAGCGTCGTCTACGTTGTACGGCCTTATCACCTTATCATCATAGAAGTAACGTGGCGGTCGCATGCGTTTACTTTCCGCTTGTATTTCCGTGCATCTTTTGACCGAATCAAATGTGCCATACGTGAAATCTACTACGCCGGATGCGGGTCGAGTAACCAAACCAATAGCACCTTTACCGACACCTTTGAAAAAGCCACCCACACCTTGTTCACGAGCTCCAGCTACCGGCTTCGTAACTACACCAGTAACACCTTCTACGAAACCCTAAATATAATATTGATGATATGCATTTAAAATTAAAATTTTTTTAAGTCAAGTCGTCAACGAAATTGCTATTACCATAACTAAACCTTTTCCGCTACGTGCCATTCCTTCATGGAAAGTTTTAGGCTTAGAGACCATAATTTGACGCCGTTTTCTTTGGTATTCATCGTCGAAGGTGAGTACAGCTAAGCCCTTACCCATTGCTCCAGTAATTCTGTTAAGAAAAAATATATTATTAAGTGATTAACGCTAAGATAGACAATTATCTCAAAAAATCATAATATGCCGACGATGATCAATGTCACTGAGCAAAATTCAAAATATTTTGCACGAACGAAATTGCAAATGTTAAAAGTATTAGGTATACCGTCAAATATCGAAAATTCACTGAAAATTTTATTGATCATCACATAAGCACGCCTATAAAAAAAAAAAAGAAACTTACTTGGATAATGCTCCGGCAGCCCCGCCTACTGTATGAGTAAATAATGATTTCATACCTATAGCCATACCTTCAATGAATTCACCAGGGCCTTCGACAGCTCCCTTGATGAAAAATTTTGTATTAAGAAGAAGAATTTTCAAAAGTGAGAATTTTCATTTACCTGGAATGGTTCGTAGAAAAGATCCTCAACACCTTTTTTAAATCCTACTACCAACCCGTAAGGATTTCCTAACACATCTAAGCCCAATACCAAAACATAAAATTGTTTTACAGTTTGTCCTACATAATGCCTAATGATGTCATGAACCAGCTGACTTTGCGTGTAATATAGGCCCACACGATCAAAATAAGCTAAACGTATGACAACATCACTGATATCTGTTAAAGTGACACCAACACCTTGAATAAATTTCGATAGGACAGTTGGTAACGCCGATGGTTCCAGACCGGCTAACGAAAAGCTTATATGTATTTTTAATGGACCCAAATGTAAATTATCGTAGAAATTTTTTATCTCATGTTGTGATTGAACCAATACAATACTGCTCAATGGTTTTTCTATGTTCTCTACATCTATTTTAAAGAATTTTGCTTCTGCATCATCGTCCTGTGGACTGGCAAACATTTGAACTAGAGCCATTACAAATAATAAATCCACTTTCACATGAAATTCCTGAATCAATGCGCAAAGATACACGAACTGTTTGACACTAGTGTTTGCCATTTTCTTTTGAATAACGCTGGCTTCGATGAACGGTTTGAAAGACACAGTTTTGGCTAAAGTTTTCGGTGGTGGAATTGGTGCTAAGATTACCGGGAATACACAATCAACCACTTGATTATCTAATTGAATGCGATTGACTTTTAGATGTAACTGTACTTGATAGGGTGAAGCATTTAGTGCAAGCCAAATGCCCGGTTGAGCTATGCGTCTAAGAAAACGATTCGAGTTGTTCTTACGCAATATCATTTCATCGAAATTTATCTATATTTTTAAGTAAAATATAATCACATCAAATAGATATCACAGTAGAAATAATATTTCATTTACCGTTTGCTTATCATCCAAACTATAAGGACCCTCTATGGCCTTAACGACGGCCTTGTCTACCAAATATTGCTGATAGCGAGCTTCTACTAAGGCATTATCGTGCATGTTAAGTGCTTTATAATGCCATTTTTTCTCTTTTTTTGCCTCCCAAATTATGCCTAAAGACGAAAAAGCAACATAATATAAATAAATTATAATAGAATCATTTTAATAGATTTAAAAAATTAAAGTTCAAGAAAATGCAGTCGATTTAGAGTACGCATAGCAAAGCTACGTCGCAATGTTGCAAAATTTGGAGTAATAAGGCTCTAAAACGCAGTTCATGGCCGCTGACGGACTGATAACTGACTGGGGGATAAATTAAATTCTATATAAAATATTACATAAAAAAGGAGGGATAAAACAATATCATATAAAATATAAAATTATACAAAAAATTGCTTTTAAATTTAAAATAAATCGTTTTTATGCTTATTCCACTTTTTTTTTCTTTCTTTCTCCAGCCCGAAAACTAACTAAAAAGTGCACTGCACGTTCTGAACATCGGTCATAGGATGTTATAAAAAGTGGAAGAAGAAGAATAAACATTAAGTATAATTTATGAAAAATTTATGAACTAAAGAATTAAAAAGAAAGTGAATAATTTTTACGAACGTAAGCGCTTTTCCGAGAATCAATGACTCAGTGCGCGAAATCCAAGAAAATATCTAAGTAAGAAGTAAGTTTTCTAACAGGATAATCATAATTGCTGCAAAATAGTACTTTTTACGACAAAATAGTACTTTTCAAACGTATAAGAAAAATTCAAAGTAAAATCGTTTTAGACTTCAGTTATTTAAAAAAAAAATTATTTAATTACTATTCTGACTATGATTTAATTAGCCAAGAATATCTATGAGAAACGGCTAAAGAGATAGAGTACTAGAAAAATATGCACATTTTTAGTTTCGTAAAAGAAAAAGCTTAAAAAAATAATTCAATACTTAATGTAATTTTATTTACCCGAACTCGTTATGCCTAAATACAAGATGTCAACATCAGCTTCGTTGTTTATCAATGATAGGGCTATGCCATGAATTTTTACTTCAACCGATTGCGTAATCTTCTGTAGAAGAGCTGTAGTTTCTGACCGGAAGGCAATTTCTTCTCTTTCCGTAAACAACAGAATACGTTGTTCTCCATCCAAAAATGATGTCCAAAATGCTGCTGTGTCGTTTTGTAATCTATAATTTTAAATCAATTTCAATATATTATTTATTATCTCTTTCGATATTAATACAGGACTAACACTAAGTGACCCATGCCATCTTTGCGAAGATCATATTCCACTTTATTTTCACCGAAGACCAATAACTTCTCACCAGAGGAATCACCCCAAGTAAAAAGTACCTGATGTTCCGGATGAAGAGTATGTTCCGTGCCGAACTTCTTCTCTTGATATTTAACAGGCTTCGTAGTGTGATTGATTAATAAGCCTGGAGCGTCCCCGTGTCGATATTCAAAAAAGTTTATATACGTACCGCCTTCAGTGACATGAATATCAACATTAATACCGCCGAACTGTAATTACAAATTAATATTTATGATTTATGATTTAAAGATAGTTTAGTTGTTGTTCATTTCTTTTTCCTTCTTACACGATTATCCATCAATTGTAACAAGGTTTGAATTGGTTCAGAATATTTGAATGGTGTTGTACGATCACCTCCCACTTTCGCTATTAACATAAGATTGGAAGTATTTTTGGGCCACCATGGAGTACATTGATTTATGGGAAGCTTTAGAGAACAATATCAAAATAAAAATATCAGACTATGACTCTTCAAATATAATTAATTACCTTTTTCCACGGATCCCCAGGACGGGAATATTCTTGTACTTCTAAAACGTAACTACATTTATTTGTTATCGTAAAGTACGGTATGAATGTTATTTGTTTGGTTAATGAGTTCTTCGTTAAAGAGTTGTGAACACCAATCTAAAAATTTTAGAGGAAGTCAGCAAAATGATTCTTTATGAAAAACAATCGCAAACATACTTGAAATGGTAGACTTTTATATTTGCAAGTCAATGAGCCGATAGAACCAGCTACGTGTAAAGGTATTTGTTTACTCCAATCTCCGCCTTCAACACGTATGGAGCAGCTTTTTTTTTCAAACAAATTCTTACCACGGAATGCGTACAAAATTGGTCCAGTATATTCGGATGGATGGTATAAAACATCTACCGATTCATTATCGGTTTTATAGCTTAACATTAATCCAGTTTTGTTAACCAACCAAAACGGACTGAATATCGTAATGACTAAACTACCAAATCGATCGTCAAATCTAGGGAAAAGAAAACGTTTTATAATCATTACTGAATGATGAAATTTTGGTGATTATATATATATATATATATATATAATTTCAGTCGATTTAAGATGATCACTCCGTTCGCAATGAGGCTATGGAAAGCTTAAAAGCTTACCTTACATATAGATCTAAAGCCATAGTGCTTTCCGAATCATATGAATGAAATTTCCACGAGGTAAATTGTGGATGATTTTCTGGAATTTCAGTTGTGCAAGACCAGTCTTTTTCCAAATATTGTATCATCTGAAAAACAAAAAAAGGAAGATTACAAAAGCGTTCTATTGGTTTTTTTCTATTGTTCATTACCCTTATAACCAAATAATTTCCAGGATATTTAGACTTTCCACGCTTTTGTATGGTTGGCAAATGCAGTAAGTTACCAACTTCCACCTCCTGTTCACCAAGATTCATATCGTCATCGGAATAATCATCAAAATTAAAGCTGTGAAGAGGATTAACTGAAGGATTTACAATTGAAATGTCACTCGATTGCGTTGTTTCAGTAGTGGAGACTGTTGTGGATGTCAATGGTGAAGTATTCTGCATTACCGACCTCGTTCGACCTGTCGGATCATCGCTCGGCATCATTTTGGGAACATCACGTGGCAATTGTTCCCGTCCTGATGCCGGCGGCCGATGTGTTGACGGTGGTGGTGATGTCGATGGTTGTCGCGGTTTTGGAGATGCTAATGGCGTTGGCGGTAGTGAATGCTTTGGTGTATCTTGCGTTCTTTGGCTAGCTTCGCTACTGTATGTCCGCTCAGAAATGCTATCGCTAATGGCACGATTTCGTGCACAACCAGCTACGGAAACGCTTATATTAATGGGTAAAGCGTTACGCAAATACATCGGTGGTCGCAGGTGGAACGTATAATAAACACTAGGTATTTTGTACTTGTTTGTCAGTTCATAATAAATTTCAGTTTTTTCACGATTTATATTAATGTAAAATGGTTCGAACGTAAGTTTGGGTTCGCAGCTTATATGACGCATATATGTAAGATCTGTAGGAAAATGATCCCATTTAACGCTCTTCTTTGAAATTTCGTAAGACTTAAAAGAGATACAACAGAAAAAATATCAATTTTTGGATATGATGACATGGTTAACAACAACGGCAACTTAAGTTGCATCACACAATAAAGAATTCTACAGGGTTCTGGACTTGCAGACTAGATGATTGGGATGAGATGTATTTTTATCTTTAAATATGGGTCTTTATCTTCCACTTTTTTGAAAAAATTACATGGACTAAGCGTAAGTCTGTTTGAAATGATTTCAGAAGATACGTAGTCTGACTTATAACTAGTAGCAGCAACTTAGAGTAATTTTCCTGATGGCTGGACCTGACTTAAGGTTACGGAAATCTTTACTTATGAATTAAGTATAAAATAGCTATTAATGAGGTACGGATGCTATATATTAGTTTGGGGAAAAGGTAATCCATCCAATCTTATAAGAACTTCAGGACTTTATTTAACATTTCGAATTGAAAAATAATGGATTACCTTTTCCCCAAACTAATACGTTCAATTCTATGCAATATCTTCGTCTTTCTTAATGGTATAAGATTTGATTTTCTAATAAGATTTTAAATAACAAAAACGAAGCTTAAACACGAAAGTGTAAATATGATTTACTTTTAAAAATGTACGAAATCTACATTCAAGTATAATGGAAAATATTTAGATCAACAACAGAAAAAATTTGAACGACATGTCGTAAGAAGTTTCTAAATGCACGAAGAAATGCGAATCTGATTCTTCGCTTGTAACATCTGTTTAGAATAACATTTTCCATATCGTAAAAATACTATTTCATTGTCTCTCGAATATTACCTCAGGAGCAAAATGTAAATATCTTCCCTCTGTATGTATAGATTGTAGAGGTACGTGAAACACACCAGCAGATGGCACAGTGCCTATTTGCAGCATTTCTTGGATATCGGTTTGAAAAGAAAATACATTGATCGGTATAGTGAAATGATTTGCGATCTGCGAAAAATTAGAAAAGACGAATTAAAATAACATCAAAAACTTTTCTTTTTTTTTTTTACTTACTTTCACTACTCCATGAATATTTACAGTAGTACAGCCATATTCCGAACTTACATCTGAAACAATGCCCCAGGTTTCTAAATTGTTGCCACGATGCAAAGGGAAATAACGTTTGACAACTTTTGACAATGGTAACACTAAACTGTTTTCTGTGTTTGCGATCTGTTGGAGAGGATGAAAAGTATGAATTACGTCGTTTTTTTTTTTTTTTCTATCTTCGCTACCTACCCTAACATATAGGTTATATTCCTCCTCTTCCACAGACGACATGACATCAAGATTTTTAGTTCGTAAATAAATTTTATGACCTGTAGGCACAACACAACTTTTAAAATTGCGTTCTTCAAATCCACGTTTCTGATCCAGAAGTGTAAACAATAATGGTTTATTCAATGTTCGATGATTTGGCCAAGTCGGGAGATGACAGTCATGTGGTGTAAATATACCCACAGAAAAATTTATAGTTATATCGAAACCGGTATTATTTTGGCAAACGTATGGTGCTATAACATCAGGTTTAAAAATACCATCAGTTGCCATAGCTTGCCCGAAGGCCGCTCCTAGAGATGCCAAAAGTTTTATGAACGTTTTGCTTATTGTCGCTTCAAGCATTTCGGTAGATATTATTCTAATTACTTGAACACGATCTATTTGGGTTGGGTCATAGTCCGATACTCTTTCTTCCGTACTTAAATTGAAGGTTAACTCCCATGATTGAAGCACTCGTTCTCCATTCTTTTCGAATATTTCATTTTCCTCGATAACCGGTTCCCAGACTGCTAGCGATTGATTATAAGAATTAACAGATAAAGTTAATCCACCGCTGACATTTAAATTAGAGCTCCAATCTTTAGCAGCTGCATTGAGGCGTGTATCTACCGATATAAGCGGATGCGTATAATAACCTAATCCAGATTCGACAACCAAAGTTATACATGGCATTTCAATAATGCAACGTTCACTTTTTGCTGGTTCAGTACTTTGTTTTGTCTCTAATAACGAAATGGCATCTTCTCCTTCCTCTTTATATTTAAGAAACGAAATACAATGAATATTATTTAAAAGAAATAATCATTATAATACTTTACTAACCCATTTCAGTAAACCAATAATCATCATTTTCGAATTTTTTATGCTTCCAAATACCTTCATATGATTTTGTTTGTTTTTTAATAAATTTAGCTACATTTTGACCACTAAGAGATTGGCCAATCTTGTTGAAAATCTCCAAGGCTGCGGGTGATACATTCAAAATGACATCGGTAAAAAGAAGACTTATGTGGAGCCCACCCTCCGCTGGAGTGGATCCGTGTAATGAGATCACACATGGATGCAATATATAATGACGTGTAGCTTCACGACGTTCCGGTAGAAAGCAACACAAGTACATTTTTAGGCCATCGACGGTACCCTTTATAAGTTGTCTTTCGCCGACAATTCGCAAATTAAGCTGAATTTGCATCTGCAATAGTAATAATTAGCAAGTGATAAGATTATCTTTTAGATTTTCTACAACTATATAAAATTACATTGAAAATCACGGCATTCGTGTTCATATCATCCAATGACTCTATCAATATTATACTCGGTTCATCTATCACCAGACTAACATTAAGATTTCCTTCACGAGCTGGCGGTGGAGGAGGAGTGACACCTGATGGCTGCGTTACTTCTGTGAAAGCTACAGAATTGAAGACACAATTTCGTAATTATAATAACTCATGAATTATAAAATTAATCGTAGCCCATAATAACTCATGAATTATAAGATTAATCGTAGCCCATAATAACTCAGGAATTATAAAATTAATCGTAGCCCATAATAACTCATGAATTATAAGATAAATCGTAGCCCATAATAACTCATGAATTATAAGATTAATCGTAGCCCATAATAAGCCATGAATTATAAGATAAATCGTAGCCCATAATAACTTACCAACTACACTTTTTGGTTTTTTACTAGTAACAGTGTCTTCTATGAAAGCTACGAAATGAAAAAAAAAAATTTATAAAAATAATAATTCGTGAAAGAGTAAGTCACCCTTACTTTGCCGTTTTTGTAACGATTTTTTCGATTTAACTGACATAGAACTTTCCCTCGTATAAGTAGTATGTAAAGTGACAACACCCTTATCCTTTTCTGGTGTAACCGCTTCAGCTATTTCCGGTATTTTGAAGAACTCAGTTAATTTAAGTAAAAATTTAGCGCATAATATTATATCGAAACTCGAAATTTTTGCCTTAACCATAGTCTCATTTTCTTTTAATAGCACAGTAAGATCTAACATATAGGTGTTATGATCCAAACAATGACTTATTATTTCGTGTGACGTTGTGACATGTTTTTCTGGGACATCAACTGTAAGCCAATCTTTGCGGCACATGTAAGTAGTTATTTTACTTGTTGTATCTGGGCGTGTATCATCCAATTGTATGTTGCAGAGAACGACGTTAGTGGTGAATGTCTCATCTATCAATTTGCTGCCTTTTAATGCTAGATAATATATGCCGAAACGTGCCAGTCCTTTTGTGGGATGGCTCATTAAATGCAGAACAAACCCGTCCACTTGTATATTAAATTTTAGCTGTTCGCTAATTCGTTTCCTTTTCACGGTGACAGCTTTGCGGACGTCCTTAGCAGGTTCTACAATTTTAGTTACAGGCTCTTCCGGGATTTGTGTTATCACGGTTACATTTGTCATATTCGACGCTGTACTTGGTCCATGATCTGCTTCTATTTCGACTCGTGGAAATTCGTTTTTTCCTTCTTTCAAATTGCGATTAACTATTGACATAATCACACCATAATCGTCCATTAGCAGACGAAATTCAAGGAGTTGCACGTGGCCACTTACATCGATTTCAGGTGCTGATTTCACCCAACCAAACGTTAAGTTACGTTTCACATTTAAATTGATATTACTGCGCTCCATCATATTTACTCCTGCCTTGAAACCGTAACTCAAATCAACTTCATCCTCGCCTTTTTGTTGAAAAAATATCTTTTGGTTATCATCTAAAATTTGAACGCGTGTTATCCTCACATCTTCCAAAGCGATTTTCATATCATCAAGTACAAGTGGCTCCGCCTTATCTTCTTCCTCTATAACATCGCTGACTGTATTCGCTATATGCAAATGACCTAAATCGATAACTATGGCATCTTTGGCTTGCGAATCAACTGGCACTATAATTACAGGAGCCTTTACGTATAAATTCATTTTTATGCGAGATATCTTCTCCTTGGTCATTACGTTCTTTTTAGCTACAACTGCTGCTTGTTTTGAAGCGTCTTTTATAGCTTTTTGAGCAGCTTGAAAATTAGCCAAAAAGCTCAATACCGACGACAAAAACCAATTAACGAATACGATTTTTATGCCACCCACTTCTACTCGAAGTGTTATGTCATATTTATTGTAATCTTTTGATTCTTCCACATTGTATAAGACAATTTTACAATTTAAGGCATCATGTCCAACGATACTCAAAAAATCCGGATGTTTAGTAAATACATTCGTGTCTTTTACCATTATATCCTTAAGAAACAGTTTTACCTCTGTGTATGCAGACTTCAAAATTACATTAGCGTCCAACGTACTAACACTAATCAAAGCTAGCGATCTTTTTTCACACGTCAATTCCAAACTGACCATTTCCAAATTGGCAATCAATTTTAGTTTTATGCTATCAATAACTTTAGCACGCAATGACATACGTGGAGTTGCTGTTTCGATCATTTGTCTAGTTTCTTCAGTTAATGAACTGAGACGAGCAGCTAGATTGTCTTCTGGTGCTACTAGACTTACACGAGCTTTCGTTTCTTGCTGCTCTTTAGGTTTAATACCAATTTCTCCCATTTTTTCTTGTAACTCGGCAGCAATCTCTAATAAACGCAATATGTCCTCTTGATGCAGGATTACTTTTAAAACGGCAAAATTCACATTAATTAATTGTTCTACAGATTGATATTTGGTAACAAAATCGGGTGTTGCTTTATTAACCATGGTAAGGCCAACAACCAACAGTGGTTTACCCTCCGTGAAGCCAGGTGTTTCGATCAAAACAATCGCATTTTCTTTCTTATTAAGCACTACATAAGACATAAGACTGATTGCTCCCAGACTAAAAGAGCATAAGCATGTAAAGAAAGATAAAAAAAGATGATTGAAATAATTTAATTACAATATTTATTCATGATTTCAACTCGAATAACTGAAGCTGAGAATACTACCATGCAATGATGGTTAACAAAATTTTAAATGGAAGTACGCATTAAAAAAAAAAAAAAATAACGATAATCAGTTTCGAATAACAACTGAAATAAATGACACGATGTTCTTTATATTTCATTTCAGAAAAGTTATAATTGATAAAAATTATTATATCGCCGGATTTTATACATTTCATGCACTGCAGTCGTCGTAACGTGGTAAGTTGTTATTCTTTCTTTCTTTATCTTATGTCTTTTACAAAACTAATCAAATGAGATACAGCCATGAGTATGAAAGCAAAAATGACTTACTTGGCTTTAAGGGATAATTCAAAAGTTCGAATGGCTAACTGAACTTCCAATTGTAAAATTTGAAAAGATAGCAATTTATTAACGTCCGCTTCTGGAGATTCAATTAGCATTAGATCTTTGGCATCATAAAAGATGGAATCTAATGGTCCTATTTCTTCATTTTCAGGTGTTTCATAAAGCGTACTATCCGAACTAGACGCCGTATCAGAGACACGGGGCGGCGAAGGTATTGCTCTTAAAAGTGTTATACTAAACTCTTTAAGAGCAAAACTGAGCTCGAGATTAGTGCATTGTATGACCTCTTCTTCCACAGTAGATCTAATTGAACGACGCTCCTCCACTGAACGTCTCAGTGCACTACTGGCCGGAGTTTTTGGTGTGGTAGTCTTAGTTGGTGACTTAGGTGGTGGAGTTACAGCCTTTTTCGGTGGCGGTAGTGGGATACTAAGCCCAATATTTATTGCTTCGATAACACGATCTTCCGCCAGATTTAAATTAATGACTGGTAAGAGAATATTTACGCGTGTCTTTGGCAAGCGAGGATCATTGTCTACGACGCAAACTTCAGCATTAACTATTAAGGATGTTGGACGTAATAAATGCATTCGAGCGCTAGAGCCTCGTCTTATGATTCTCTCCCAATTTTCTTCAGCGAAGGGTACTAAAATCTAATTAAGGTACATATATATAATGAGATTAGAATAAGGTATCCAGTTATTTACCTGTAAATCGTCTATAGTAACTTTGAAGATGTCGTACGCTTTAGCCATTAATGTCTCCATTATTTCTTCTTGATCCATTGTTGTCAACTCATCACCTAAATGTTGATGCGGTTGTGAGGAGACGTGTAATTTGCCCAAACTCACAACAACAGCCGATTGTTTGCCAGGACGAAAAATACCTCCCATAGGTAATATAATGATATTTGGCATGAGAGTGATATCTATATCGACTCTGGCATGACTCTCAATCATGTATTTCAATCCAGTAGCCGAACGATTTTTAAATGTCGCTAATTTTAACGTAGCTGCACCCTCCAATTTCGATAAATTAACGTCCGGTTCAGGTACAAAACATTTCAACAATTGCAAAATAGTTCCTCCATCGTACATCACTTGCAAAGGACGCATTGCCAAACGTATACGTTGATCGCATGATTTATCTAGAGGTTTCAATTCGAACGATAAATCCAATAAATTGGTACTACTGCCAATTTTCGAAACAATTAGGGTAGGCGGTTTTTTTACAAGATTGTATCCCGTAACTTTGATTTCTCTCATGCCCACTATCATACTAAGAAGATATATAAGAAGAGAGAGAGAGAGAGAGAGAGAGAGAGAGAGAGAGAGAGAGAGAGAGAAGTGTGAATGTCACATTTAGTTATGATATGAAATAATACTTTTTTTATGCTTACTTCAATCCTTTCGATCCTGGTCTCTGCTTAAGCGATGCACCGACATCTAAAAACCTCAAGATTAAAACGCTTTTCGCATCATGTAATGTAATTGTGTCACGACTAAAATGTGCATTAAAGTCTCTATCATCGTAGAGACCGACTTCCAAGATATTCAATTTGAAATTCATAACGATAGCTTCATAATAATCGGGTAATATTAATGGAGCAGTGTCCTCCTGATAACCTATAGCATCGAATAGCTTTTCCCTTTCTTCCGGGGTTAGAGCTGACTGAAATTGTTTCTCTAATGAAATTAAAAACCATTCAAACTAATTTTATTCAATACAATACAAAAATAAAAAATGATTTCACTTACTTAAACTAAGAGTTGCAGGGCTATCTGTACTTTGTTTCCTAAACCAACCACCAAACCAGCCTTGTTTCTTTTTCTCTTCTTTCTTTTGATCCTCTTCTTTTTTAATACGTTCCAACTCTAAATGTACCGTCTTGCGTATCAAAATCAAATTAAACATATCAAGATGTTTTTCACCTTCTGCACATCTTTCCAACAGGGCAGGCGATGGTTTTGAAGTAAGACAACGTTCTTTGTGAGCCTATCAAATAAAGTATATATGGAGTATAGAAAAACAGTTCAAGAATTTAATTACATACAATTATCACAAAATTTGATATACTTTGCTCGAAAATAAACAATTAAAGGTGCGCGTGCACCTAAAAGCAAGTGAAAAGTGAGATTCGATTTTAGAAAAATATTTAATATCATATTCTAGAGCTTAGGCATTGCAAAGATATTTTTCTATAAAACTTAAAGCAAATATACTGTATCACTCAATAAGTTCGTAGGATGGCATATAGATATTGTCATTATTGACAAATTCATTTCATCAATTTTTAATACCAACTCTTTCAAACTTTATGTATCAGAATTTGATAACAATCCGACCATTTTAAATTTTTCGGTAAACATCTAATGATTGAATTCATACAGATTTTTGAAGACAAACTTAGCATTTATAACGTTAGTGTTTTTATATTTATATGATATCCTTAATAGCATCATACCTTATAATAAAGTTTATAAATTCTTCGATGTTCCTTAATATGTTTCCAAGACCATACACGTTGTTTTTTACGTACTTGTTCTTCCATTACCGATGTTATAGCAAATTTCCACCATACTTTAGCGTTGCCTTTGAAAGCTGAAAGAAATTGTTGTAATTTATATGTATATATATATATATATATATATCTATTTACAAAATAATCTCAAACTTTATATTCACACTTACGCGTATTGTAAGGACGAAATTTACGATATGGAGCGCCTGCTAACATACGACCTAAGACATCCAAAAGACTCATAAGATTTAAAAATTGAGTGCTTGTTATTCCAATAGCTAATTTCTCAATTTCCAAATCTAACCTAACTTTAGGTATAACAAATGGCGGATCATCTTGAGCTGGATTTAAATTCAGTCGTAATTGTGCCATAGCAGAAATTGGACCCACAACTATTTATAAAATATGTTCGGAAATACATTTAGTTATGTTAATAAAATTTTCCATATTCTTATACCGTAAGTATAATACTGAGGTATCATATCTTTGCGAGCTATAGTTTCGCGAAATAAATTAACTCTTTCCTGATAAGTACGCGAAGTGAACGTGAGAGCTTGACAATTCATATACACCGCAATGCTATCCAATATCGCTAATTTAAAAACTTGACTGACTACTTCGGTTATAAAGCATTTTTCCCACGATTCATCAGTGGTGAATATTTCCAGATTATGTAGCGTAAAACCAAAGGCGAAGGGTAACTTTGCTGTTATTGTATCCTCATATCTTACATGAATATTTGATACTTTAACTTGTACATTATTAACTATGCGAGCTGTTAATTTTTCCACTAATGTTGGATCCATTTTGCGTGTAGCTTAAAATAAATAAATAAATGAACTATGTTATCATAAAAATAAAAGAGAAATAATTTTAATAAATTTTTTTTTTTTTTTTTTACCTTTTTGTTGCTCTAAACGATACGCCTCATCAAGAGCACGTAATGCTTTTTGTTTATATGATAATTCGGCGCTAGCTTCTTTCTCGGCATTATATTTAACCATACGTCGAGGTGAAATCAATAAATAGACCTCTTCGACTTGCGCCACTATCGGCTGACTATAGAGATTTTTCCATGGAATTTTCAATACCAATTTACCCAAGTAGCCATGCAGCAAATTAATGGGCAATTCAAATTCATCCAGGGCCCCATCTTTTACCTTCAAATTGTGCAGGACAATATCACCTGAAATAAAAAGTAATCAGGAATGACAACAACAACAACACATTCATCCTCAGCTGTATACACCATATAAAATAATTTGTATTTAAAAAAAAAAAATCATTTTTTTATTGCTAGCCATCACCCCCCCAGGTTCATGAACAATTGGAATAGAAGAGCGAATACTAACAAATTTCTCTTATTTCCAACTGATCAATAGATCGTACTATGGCAAAGATTATTTGAGAAGAAATCCAATCTCAACTGAATGTCATTTAAAGAGTTTTGCTCATTTTTTTTAGAATTATCGCTATCGCAGTTACAAAAATCGAAAAATTTATCATATCAGTACTATGGACAGACCCATGCGCAAAAAATATTAAGAACCAAATTAAAAAATAAGAAAATTATACTCGTTTACGACCGAATCTTTTATACCACTTAAGACCCTAATCTAAAAAGGTAAGAAAATTAATATCGGTAGCGATCTGATCTTTTACCGGATCTTTCAAAGCCTTCGCTTAATTTTTGATACTCTATAATATTGGGTGGGCGTGGCATATTTTATTCCATTTTTATGGAATCAGATGGAAATTTTCTATTGTCTAACTATTATAATTTATGAAAGCGTGTCCTTTGACCAATTTGACTCATTTTCAATCACAGTGTGCACGTACGTACGAATTTTCAAAGTTTTTATCCAATTTAATCCAGTCATTCTAATTTTTGCGAACGAGAAAATGCTTACTTTAAATATTATGAAGATAAACGAATCAATAGGTGGACAGACGGACGGATGGACACGACGGCTAAGTGCATTCCAAACTTGATACTAATCAAGAATAGTTTATGGGATCTCTTAAGTTTTTTTTTCTTAAATTTCAATGCTCTTTTGTATCAGGGAGGCTTGGTTGATAGATAATACAGAATAGTTAGTCTAATATACGAATGAGATGAGAAAAAACCCTATTTTTTTTTTAATTTAAAATTAAGGATATTAGTCGACTGAACTAAGCCTTTTTCAATAAAAACCTGCGTGGAAGTACTGGCAATGTTTTTTTTCCAAATCTGAAGTCGATGTCTCCTTTTTGGCGGTTAGAACTATGTTTGCCACGAACATTACACAGACGGACAGACGGACATGCTTATATTAATTCCAAAATTTGATGCTCATCAAGAATATATACTTGGTGGGGTGTATTAAACTTTCTTCTGGGTGTTGCAAACAAACTGACAAAATTAATATATTTTCATTTTTCGGTAGTGAGTACAAAAATAGGTTTGTTGGACAATTTTTTTTCTTTTTTTTGGGCTTCAAGGAAACGTGATAGAATTATAATATTAGAGGACATACATTACACAGGCAGACAGACGGACATACTTTCATCGTTTACAAATCTGCCAATGATTAAGAATGAATGAGGTCTCCAAAGCATTCTTCTGGATGCAAAATAAATAAATATAACCCTCATCCTTTGGAGGTGGTAGGTATAAAAAAAAAATCCTTAAGAACATTTCAAAAAATTTGAATTTGAGAGAAACAGTGCGAAAACCGCCTTTTTGATAACAATTCACAGCTGACAGTGCCAGAGTACTGGCTATGAATCAGTGACCGTGTTTGTTTCCTTCTCATGAATTTCGTAATTTTCTTTCAAATTTCATATTTTGACATACAAAACTTTCGAATCTCAAACTAGTGCTAAAATGTAAGTGTTTAGATATGTTTTATGAGGATTCTTTAAGCGTATTCCTATACCTCAAAAACGTTTGGCAAATCTGACATCCCCCCTCCCCCCGCTGCCACCCCCCCGGGCGATATAGCAGAAGTGTCAGAAGAGTATTTTAATGACCTAATTTCATTAGCATCTTAATGTTTTTTTTATTTGCCGTGACCATGATTTTTTGTTTTGCTAGCATACAGAACATACCACATTGTGTGAGATTTTATGCACCGAAAGAAATAATGAAATTACGGGGAAACATGCAGTTGTAAAATTTTAACAAAAAAAAAAATTTTTTTTTATTATTATTTCATTTATGCTTTGAACTCTTTCTAGAGAATATGCGGGAAAAAAATTCATTACCTAGAATAACAAATTTTTTCCATTGAATTTCGAAATTTTCCGTAAGCGCTACAATAAAAAAAAGGCTGATTAAGTCAAATGTCAAATGAAAGAATATTGGTCTAATCTCTTGTTTGTTGATTGGAGACTTCTTCAAGGCCATAATAGATCCCTTTATAGGGTTTTTACCATTGTTATTACAAAGCATTTCCAAACAAGAATATAGATTAGTATAGCGTCATCGAGACGACCGCTAAGTAGATATAAGGCTGAGAACGATTTGAGCGAGAACGAATGGAATTAAAAGGAACGAAGGGAATAAAACATTTACGATTAATTTTTTGGAGTTGATTGTGAATTTCGCTTCTTCTTTTTTTTGGCAGATGTAGCGAAACAAGTATTTTTGATCAAAAAAAAATCATCGAGGAAAGAGAACAAGGAAGAATATTTAAACATAGAAGGACAGTTTTATGGTCTTGGAATTGCAAGCGAAAGGAAAAAATAATAGAAAATTTATGATAACAGAAACCAGGTGTCTAAAGAACGCGTGAAAACTTTAAACGTGTTTTTCTCGATATATCAGTTTTAAAATGGGCAAAAAATCTGCCACGCCCACATTTTAAAATTTAACTTTTTTACCTGTTAGGTATAAAAGATTCGACACAGCCGAATATAGTTTTCTTATTACTTATTTGTTTCTTTTTTTTAGGCTGTTACAATATGGACGGACCCCTTGCCCCTTAATAAATTTTGAAAGCTTTATATTCAATTGATATAATGAATTTATTTTTACATATATCCCCAGTGTACATTTCATGTTTACTTACGCACACTTACTTACTTATGCTTATGTATTGTTTTTCATTATACGAATGATAAATACGTGCGCAAATGTTTATATTCAGTGGAAAGAATTCAGTGTTTTTGAGAAATAATGCCGGCACACGTACTTTTCCATATACGAGGGTAATGCGATATGCTTTTGTAACTAAGAGAGAGAGAGAGCGAGAAATATTTCTTATATATTTTTTAATGTGAATTTCTTTTTCAAACATTTCTGAACGTTTCTGAAATTTTCCCAATGCTTTCCCAAAGAAGTAGAAGAAGTTTGCAAATTATGCTATAATTTTCCAATCAACGATAATATATTGTTATCAAATTACTCTTTTTATGTTTTCTTCAGATAAAGTCCGTATCGTTAGATCGTAAAAAGCATAGATTTTATATACAATCAAAAAGATTTTTACAATTATTTCGAGGAACTTATTTCTCTCATGATTGTTTGACTCGAATAGCGTTATTGTACTCTCACAACATACGACTATTAGTATTCAACTGTCAGAATATCTATATTACAACAACACGACTGATTTCTTACAACTCTTTGTTGCAACTGATTTCTTACGACTAACTTTTTACGGCTCTTTGTTACGACTGACTTCTCACGACTTAGGTCTCACGACTAACTTCTTATGACTCTATGTTACGACTGATTTATCACGACTAAGTTCTCACGACTAACTTTTTACGACTTTATGTTACGACTGACTTCTCACGAGTAAGTTCTCACTACTGACTTCTTACGACTCTATGTTACGTCTAACTTATCACGACTGAGTCCTCTTAAGCGAAATGCTCCGCTTAGAAAACTTACGAATATCACAAACGTTGCGACTCACACTGGTCGATTTTAGATTAAACAAGGGGAAAATTATCTTTTATATCCACCACCTTTATTTAAAAAAATCGAAAAAATCGATTTTTTCTATTTTTATGGAGTACCGTGGAAATTTTCAATGTGTAGTTTATGAATGGTAAGCTAAATACCTAGAAAGTTGTTTTTTTAACTGATGTTATACTGCAGGCGTGCCCTTTGACGAATTTGGTGTAAGAACTTTCAATATTTTTATCGAAATATTTTGATGCAAACATTACACAGATAATTGGATAGACGTACGGACGGACACTTATAAGTGGATGCCGAATTTGATACTTATCAAAAATATCTATACTTTATAGATTGGTTGAAGTTTCGTTTATGGTGTTACAGTCGTATTTTAATACTCGATTGTAGTAGGACGGCGCGGTCAATTTTCCCATTTTTGTACTAGTACTACACCAGATAACTAACAACAATATACGTGAAAATTTTTACAAGTCTATTTGATTTAGTTTATGATTAACAAGCAAAAAACTACCAAAAATTTTTTTTGCTTTCGAAAATAAAAGTGTTTTCAGTTTACTTTGTCCTCTAACAATGTCCTTTAACCGATTTGGTTCATTTTCAATAACAACCTGTGTACCAGAATATCCAATATTTTTGTTAAATTTGAACTGGGTTTATGCAGACAAACAGACAGACATTTTTAAATTGGTTAAAAGTCTGATGCTGATAAAGAATATTTATATTTTACGAGGTCCTGGAAGCTTCCTTCTGAACGTAGCCAACAAAAATTGACAAAAATGAATATACTCCTACATCTTTTGGTAGTATATAGGGATATAGAAAATTATTGTATATAAATGAGTTTTTTAAATAAAAAATATTTTCCTCTAATTTGCCTAACAGCCCTCGCATGTTGTGATGATTACTAGTGAATATAAATAAAACGTATGAGTGGGTGAACAAGCACACCACTTATTGTCCATATGTAAGCAGTCGTTACAAATATAATAAATATATTACTTACAGATAAGAGCGTATCTCTATCGTATATATATATATATATATATATATATATATATTTGTATTGTTTTTATGAATTCTTCCAAATAAGTGTTATGAAAACATTCCCTTATTATTAATAATAATAATAACAATAATAATAATAATAGTAATAATACGACATATAATCTACTATTGCTTACACAGACATAATGTCAAAACATTACTACTAATCTCCTTCATATTTGGACTCTGCAATATATTTATTATACGATTAACTTTTATTTACTCTTAACTATTTGTCTTTTAATTAAATTTAAAGATATTTTAAAGATCTTTGTTATTCAATAAAGAGTTTTACTTAATCCAAGTATTACTTTTCGATACACCTGAGAATCGCGAAAAAGAAAATTTACTAATTATCGCCCGTGAAAAATATGAGCAAAGCAACGAGCATTCGTAGATGTTTAAAGATAAAGAAGAAGAAAACAGAATATAATTCAAGAATAATTTTTCCAATAACAGGCTTACGAGCAACATAAATATTTCACATCTCTTATGGATGTTTGCTGCGAATAAAATGTAATTTGTTCGAAGACTTATTTTCCATGAAAGTTCTAAAAAAATCGAATTATAAATACGATCGAACGAAAATGTGAATAACACAATAAATCGCGATCTCTTATGGATTTTTCCAGGGTGAAGAGCGAATTTTTTTTCACAAATTGTTTTTCGGTAACCATACGATTCTTCAAGAACACGCACAATATGTAACTTCTTCGAAATAAAAAAGTGATAACACTAAAGTCTTTTGAGTGTGTTCTCGCTATGGGATCAAATTTCGTTGCGATGAAAACTCACGACTTTTGATATATTGGGCCGGTTTTTCGCCACAACTTTATCAGTTATTGTTGGTAGCGTTCTTTAATGACAATTCTACCTAACCCTCCGTTTAGGAACGCCATGGGTAGGTCAGTTTTATCATCTAATGATTCGTTTAGACTGCTTGACGGTTCTTTGTGCATTGAATATCCTAACATAATCACTGTTCATCGCTCGTAAGGATTTAATGCAGCACCATCTTTGGAATTAAACAGAAAAAGTAAATTTTTACGCAAATGAGGCTGATTCGGTACGTTACTTCACCTCTTCGGAAACGATTGTGTAATGCTGATAAAGAAGTTAAGATCAAGCTGTTTACCAGATGGCCAAACTTACGACATCGGGTTTTGTGCCTGGCAATTTCAACAAAACTTTCCATCTTGCTTCCAACTTGCCATCTTTTGTCAAAAGGACGGCAACTTATTTGTCTTCCTAATATATATTTTTTTATCTTTAAACAAAGGCTACGGTTATCATAATCTATCACGAAATAAATTAAGCATTCGAGATAGTTTCTCGATTTTTCTTACGAAAAAAAAACTCTTTTTCCACAAATCGTTTTTCGAAATCCATGAAAGTTTCGGGAAAAGCTTACGTTATCCCCAAGGTACGGGTAAGATGATCATTTAGGATTTTTTTCGGTCCTTGCTATGGATAAAAAGGAATTATTTTCTTCATAAATGAAAGTTTGAAAAGCTAATCTGATCTCAACTGATCAATAAAGCGAATATCATGTTAAAAGTGATTCAAATCTGAGCAGAAATTAAGGTGATGTTAACAGTTCTCTTTGACTATCGTGTGATCGAGCACTATTCCTTCCCGCGGGTCAAATAGTTAACAACGAATATTATTTAGGTGTTATGCGCGATTTGCAAGAAATTATTCACTAAAGAAGCCGGAATCGCAGAAAAACTAAATTAATTTTACTTTTTGGACGAAATGTTATATCTTTCCCCGTGTTCCCGCTTTTGAATTTTTCTTTGGTTTTCTTCTCTCTACTTTTTCTATATTTTCTCTATATAAATAAAAAACACTAGACCCTCCAGAAAACATTAGAAGCCATTAGAAACAGGGCTTTAAACTCAATGAAGAGAGCCTAAGATAAGGGGCGTCTGAGTAAGCGTGCACTATTTAAATTTTGTGCCAATTTTTTTTTTATCCAAATGGCAACTCTGAAATTTGACAGTTGGTACTTATAATTGTTCCGATTACAAAAATGAAGAAGACTACACTGAGATCGCTCACAAAGTTCACAGAATTTTTGGTCGAGAAACTGCACTTATGTCGTCTCGAATTTGAACAAACTGGATCGATTACAGACAGTAAATCTCCTTTGCGTCGACGTATCGGTCGGCTTGTGCAGTAAACGAAAATATCGCCATTATAGGCAGCAAATCCACTCTGGGTCGACTTACCGGTCGGTCTGTTGAAAACATTGTTGCTGTAAATGACGAACGGCACGTTTCTCTACAACTTCAGATTTCACGAGACATTACCCAGTGACGAAATAACTCGACCTTCATTCGTATAAGATTTAGCTTAGTCAGAAGCTCACACCAGAAAACAAGGTAAATGAAATGAAATGATACACTCTTATTAAGGCCTCTATCTCAGTTATTAGTTCGCGATGGTTATGGATTATTTCGGCAATTTCGTAGCCTTATAACTCGTTTTATTCTACGGGAAGTCTCTAATAAAAGCTTTGAATTTCATCGGAAATAGCTTAACGCTTTTACCACAATTTCGAATTCTAAATACCAAACCGAAAACGAATACTTTTTCATTTACTATGAAATGTAAATTGTAAACTGTTGATGTTTATATTACTTGCCTTAATTACGAACAATTTATAATAATGCTTTTTAATGGCAAGCATCCAAGTTTCGACCCATGCATAAGTATTTGTTGTTAGTTGCTTTCCTATGCAAAATCTAACCTGTTGATATCTTCTACTGTTATTTGTCGTGTTACGGTCATTTATAAGGTTTCGTTATGCCCTGATTACTATTTATATAAACATACCAGTAATAAGTTTACTCATTCACTATTCAAATAACGGGTACATTCATTTTATCATATATATATATATATATATATATATATATATATATATATATATATATACATATATATATATATATATATATACATATATATATAAAGCTCTTCGAGAACAGAAACACCCTTTCCCTATGATGACTTCATTTGAAAGGTCTTCAACATTTTTAAAACATTCGTTTTCGGAAAAAATCAGGAAATATTTTTTCCATATGTTTTTTTTTTTTTTTGCTTTCTTTCATTTGAAGACCTATACACATATCCAGTTATATATCTTTTCCTTTAATGTGCTGTTATGGACCCGCAAAAAACACAAAGTAAACTAGGCATCAGTGCACAAAAGCATCATATAATAGCGCAATAAAGTTTAACTATTAAACTATTATATGTAAATGAAACTTTAGAAGTTATTTTAGTATATTATGTCTGTTACAACAACAAAAAAAAAACGAAAAAATCATTTTGGGTTGGATTTGGTTGTTGTTGTTGTTCACTTTTTCCAGCAGTTACTAAGTAGGACTATTAAGTAAATGAAAATGTGATGACTAAACAAATTCTGTATCCAAGGACAAGAAACATAACATGACCAAAAAAAGTAAACCAACAATCATGCTAAAAAGTCTGTATATGTCAAACATAAGCGAAAACTTTTATAATTAATAGTAGAGAAAAGCATACTCACCGCTCCATATGCCGATTCTTAATTGTTTATTATCCATATTCTCAACAAATTGGCCCAAAAACCGATTGATTAAATCAGTTACAATAGATTCGAAAACCATATTTATACAGTAGACGGGAAGACCGTATTATTATAACAAGTAAACAATCAAAAAAAAAAAAAATCACATGGAGACACACAGAAGCACGTTTTGCCTGCTCTGTACCCTTTCTTTTAATCAAAAACTATTTATCGATTTTTATTTCTTATAAGAAACCCAGTGACACATTTACCGCTAAAAACAACAACAATTCGCAAAATCAAATTTGCACAATTTTACTTTATATTCTCTTAGTTTTCTTCGATATTTTTTGTTTTGTTTTTACGGAGTTTTTTTTCTTTTTTTTTTTTTAACAAACAAAAACGAAGAAGAAAATTGAAATGAAAATTTGTTCTTTTAAAACTTTTTCAGATGACATCATCCATACAAAATTTTTTCACACATTTGTATTATTTAACTGAATTAATTTATTGGTAATAAAAACATAAAAGATCACTACTTTTATTAATTTGCTTTTTTATTGAATTCACAAGTTATTATTTGAAATTTAAAAATATAATAAAAATTTCCAACGAACTCATCTTTCACTAACATGACTATTCAAGAAAAACAATTCTTAAGAACTGTCTTGTCTGTCAAAGGTGGACAGGAAAAATGAGAGAAAAACAATCAGCTGATTAATGCTAACTTAGTTAGAGTGAACATATTGTGCTATTAATTAATATATTTTTTATAATTTTAATTTTATTTGTACTTATGTAATTGTTTTCTAATTACATATAAAGTTTTTTAATATAAAAATTTCTCGAAATAAAACGGCAAGAGAGAAATATATGCAAATATTAGGTAAACAATTTGAAATTAAATGGAAAAAAAGATGAAGAATTTGTATTGGATGTACCAATTCGCCTTTGTTTCATATTTATTAATTAATTAATACGAATTTGTTTGCGTTTCAATTTTCGAATTTGTTCTATTTTACCGTCATTCTCATAGTATTTAACAAATAATTCCCATAAATGATTTAAATAATTTTTAGAAGTTTTTTTTACATTTATGCGAAATTACAGTGTCTTTTAAATAATTTACTCAACCCGATCTGTCGTTATTTAATAAATCAGGTATCCATAACTTTTTTTCTTATAATTCTATAAAAATTATAAATCGAAGTATATAAGTTGTTTATTCATTTACTGTGACCAATAAAAACATAAAACTATTGTGAATGATATATATAAACAAATCTGAAGCAATATATGACGTGTATTTTCCTTGAACTATTGCGATTCGCTGATTATTTAAGAAGAGGAAGAAATAATATAACTTTCATTCATATTTTTTGTACCTGTTTAATTAATTAAGCACAAAGTATCAAAATTTGTGAGAAAAACAAATGCTTATTATATATTTCATGTTTATCTTAGCTTTAAGTCCAATAACTTATTCGAAGAAATTTAAGGAAAATGAAAAACCAGATTGGGCTAAAAAAGATTTGCGTGACTTTTCAGATGCCGATATGGAAAGATTATTGGAACAATGGGAGGTAGGCTATTTGGATAAAAACTATTTACTATTTAAGTTTTGTAAAATCTCTAGGAAGATGAAGAACCACTTGAGCCGGATGAATTACCGGAACATTTAAGAGCACCACCGCCTTTGGATTTATCTAAATTAAATACCGATAATCCAGAAGAGCTACTTAAATCTTCTAAAAAAGGACGCACTTTAATGACGTTTGTATCAGTAACTGGTAATCCCACAAAGGAAGAAGCTGAAACAATAACAAAATTATGGCAAACTAGTCTGTGGAATAATCACATACAAGCAGAACGTTACATGGTCGATGATGATCGCGCTATATTCCTATTCAAAGATGGTTCACAGGCCTGGGAAGCTAAGGATTTTCTCATACAACAAGAACGCTGCAAATATGTGCAAATAGAAAATAAAGAGTATGCCGGCACGTTCGAAAAAAATGCGCAAAAACAGGAATTGTAAATGTTTAATCGGGAAGAAGAGGAAGCCTATTCTTAAACAGGATGATCCAAAATGGATATAAATTGATGCACAAAAGTGAGAATTGCAAATGTTTAACCGAGAAGAAGAGGAAGAATGAATAGTATTCTCAAGAAACAAAATGTAAAATGAAGAAAAATTGTGAACTCTAGATATATTTATAGAAGAAGTAAAAAATGTAGCTTATAAGTATAAATTGCTTGAAATTATTTATAATAAAATATTTTTTTTTAAGGAAATTTTTCATATAATATACTTTATTTTTCATATGGGTTTATTTACAATATACATTATTTATCATAAAAAATATAAATCGAGAAATATAAATACATGAGTGTCGGCATTTTGAAAATAAATTTATATATTTTTCTACAAATAAAAGTTTAGAAGTTAAATTCAGCCTTATTTCAAGCGAAAACGTTTTAATAAAAAAGGAGAAATAATAGATATTTTTTTTGATAAATAATTAATAATAATAAATAATAGTTAATTCTATCAAGTACTTTTTTCACTTACTTTATCTCATTCTTTCATTAATTTAAAGTTCCCCTTAGGGCTAACTTTGGTCCGTCGTTTTAATAAATAAAGAAATAAATAAGCAAAATACTTTTTTCAATTATTTTATTTCATTTGTAATTTTTTTGTTCTGTCCTTTACAGTTTCATTTGTTTGATTAACAGAAATTCGTCCATTAGTCTAGAGTTGTCTATAGGAGTAACTTTAACTTTAACTGTTTCAATAAATAAAGAAATGATTAAATCAAAAATTTTTTGTTTTTGCATTTAATTTAACAATTACGGCCTCATTAAATTTGTACAGAAAAATGTACAGTACTTACGTATTAACGCCACCGAAGCAAAAATTTAAACTTGTTATTCGCTTAGAGCGTCTTCGTTTATTATTTTATTATTTACTTTTTGTTAATTTAAAATTTATATATATAAAATTTAATAGTTAGCATGTTGCTATAAGCGATCAACAAGATTAAATTTTTGCTACGGTGGCGTTAACACTTACATAACAAATACACTCATTGTCATACGGTTAACTCGAAATCAAATTATAGTCACAATCAACCCCATTATTTTGTTTGCTCTTCTTCTTGAATTTTATTAATAGTCTCAGATAAAATATGGCAGCATTGTGAGCAAAGACGAATTGAATAGAAAAGTAAAAAGATTTTTGAGAGATTTGTATTCCAACCATTAACAAACTTAAATCTGAAAATAGAAAAATTTTTTAGAAATTTTTTAATTTTTCAACAAAAATGGATTCACAAGCAGAGCAACTGCATCCTAATTGGCGAGCTTTATCTACGTTGCATATACCAATGAAAAGATTTATTCCTGAAAGTTATGAAGCAACAGAAAGAGATTGTCAGCGCATTGCTGACGAAAAACATAAACTAGACGGACTCAATGGTCAAGAAATCCAGGAATTTTATAAACGAGTTATCGAAGAAAATATAAATATTTCAAAGAAATGCAAACAGGAAAACATACCCTATGAAACTAAACATAACAATGTACCTAAAGAAAATTTCGATAAGCACAGATTCCACTGTTATGCCATGGAGAATAAGGCAGAAAAGTTATTACAAATTAATTATAAGGAAAGCGATATAAATATATTAGACGGTTATGGTTGGTCAGCTCTGATGATGTCGGCTTGCGCTGGTGCCACAGAAGCTGTACGTATACTATTGAGTCTAGGTGCAAATCAAGAAATTAAAGATAAATCGCAACGTACAGCCAAGGATTTAGCAATGAAAAATGGTCATTATCATATTGTGAAACTATTAGAGAATTCAAATAGTTTGGAAAACCAACCAAAAAAGAAGGATAAAATATCCATTTCTAATAAACCAGAAGCATTCCATTGTTCTGTATGTAATCATACATTTATGGAAACCACACAACAACAACATTATACCTCTACTGTTCATCAATTTAGTGTTAAGTCTTCACTACCTTCCAATAAGCTACAGAAATTTAATATACCATCGCGTAATAAAGGCTTACAATTGATGATTAAGCAAGGTTGGGATAAAGAAAGTGGTTTGGGTCCTTCACAGAATGGACGACTATATCCGATCAAAACTACTATACGTAAACAGCGGTCTGGTCTAGGTATTGAACAACAAGTAGCGCGAGTAACGCATTTTCGGGCGTTTGATAGGAAGGCCGTACAGAGACATAATTCCGATTATTACAACAAGAAGCCTCGTAATCGTAATGATATTCGAAAAGAAAAGCAAAGAGAATGGAAACGTGAAAAACGGTTACGTCGTGAGTTAAGTTAAAGCTTAAAAGGCTCATCGATAGGGATGTGGTTGCCCTGTTTTTCAAAGAAAATAATTATAATAAAACTTAATACATTTTTATCTATTTTAAAAAGTTTTAGTTAATTTAAAAAAAAAAAATTTAAAAAAATGTCCCAACGTAATGAAGATAAATGTTTGGAAATTATTAAATCGACTGAAGAGACGGCTGATAAAATTTTAATGAACAAGCAGGAGCTAATAGCTTTGGACAAGCGACGACAACAGAATCGAGAAGCTATAAGGGAACTGCAAAAAAATCACGAAGATAAGGAAGAGAAAAAAGTCTGGATAACCGTGGGTAGCATGTTATTAAAAATGCCACGAGAAAAAGCTTTGAATCTATTAAAGAATGGTAGCGTTTCTTAAAAGAGGGGTGATATATATTCTTATTTTTATATTAAAAATTTTGATTTTCATTTTAGATCAGGTGGAAATAGAGCGTGAAATAAACATTTTGCAATCAGATCAAAAAATTTTGGTTAACAAACATCGCGATTTAGAACATTTTTCATCATATTCCGGTACAAATATTAAACCGCTGGAACGCAAAGAATTGAATGCGTTAAAAGCCAATTTGCCAATGATGTAGTTTTCTCAAATAATTAAACTCAGAATAAGGAAGACATCATTTTTGAAGTTGAAAAACAAATTATGTATTTTTTATGTTCATATTTAGAAATATGTTTACAAATAAAAGGATGGGAAACGGAAAAATCTTAAATTATATATTGTTGTTTATATAAAGATGACGCTACCGCGCGACTCCTCTTTTCCTATCTTGGAAATATCTTTTCCATGTCACTTAGCAAAGTGTTGAAAAGTTGATATCCAACCGTATATTACGAATACGATGAAACTTTGTTAGAAATTTGAAAATGGGCACATTTCATCTTAGACTATCGCATTGGAACTAAACAGTAATCATAAGAGATTTTTGACACTTTGCGTAGTGTTGGATACGAAAAGGAGTTCAATACCACACGAATTAACAGCGAAAATTATAACGGACCGAATTTCCATCTGCGAATCGTGTGTAAAACGAAGAGAAATCGAAGGAGAGATACTTTGCTAAAAAAAAAATCGCGGATCAAAACGAATACAGTTGCAAAAATGTTGGTCACCTCGCCATTTGTATAATATAAGGTAACGCTTTAAGCTTGGAGATGTTAGAAAGGAACCGTGCTTGATGACCTGCTTCACGCGATCAATAGTGAACTTGATATCTTACATCGCGACAATGTCATACTCGGTTTTAATGCAAGATATTCGTTAAGAAGAAGAAGATGGGATGAAAATTACTTGGCTCAATTCTCCTCCTAACAATCTCATAAATTCTGCATGATGATATATAATTATTTTGCTAGAGAATTTGAATTGTGAATTTTTTCGAAACCGACTGCATTTAAATCACAATATCTTATATTTCAAACATTTTTAAGTATAGGGACCGTGGGCTGCAGCCACTTTCAGTAATCTTATATTAGATTGATTATGATTTGTAACAGAATTTTTGTATCCATCTAAAGCAATGGTATTATATTGCACTACATGATGACGTCCAAGACCTGCGAGATTTTCATGTTTGACGTTTTGAAAAATCAGAAAAATTTTTCTAAGTTTTTAAAATTTTTTTTTGAGTAGAAAACATTTAAAAAAATTTCATTAAAGGCTAACGAGAAAATAATAGACATTAGTCTCAGGTAATATTATATAATAAATAAGTTTGGGGAAAAAGAAATCCATTATTTTGCAATTTGAAATGTTAAATAAAGTCCTGAAGTTCATATAAGATTGGATGGATTTCTTTTTCCCCAACCTAATATATACAATACTAATTAGACCAATAAAAATATTAACTATGGTTTAGTCAGACATTTTGAATCAATCGCGGTTTCGTGCTTAAGATTCAAGCTTTTATTTGAGCTTTTTCTATGAAGCGGAATGTTTGTGTTAGGAATCCGGGAACTTAGAAAACTTTTAGTCTACAATCATTGTAGTGCCTATTGTTCATCAGTGGACCTATATACTGTATTCTAAGCCAGTACATTTGTCTTATACTGAAAATTTAATATAAGGAAAAGTTTATATTTTAATTTCAAACTAATTAAGTTAAATGAATTTTTTGAAAATTGTTTCCTTTTGTAGAATGGTTTGTTTTACCAAAAATCTTTTATATTATTTAAAATAATTCGAAATATATCTAAAATATATTTTGTATATCATTGCTTAAAAGCATATTTAAATTAACGGCTTAGAAATGAGCATACACATTACTCTTTTTCTTAAATACTCTCTTTTTTTGCATATATTTACACCTCAAGAAAATCACCACTTTATCGCATAATAATATAACATCAAGCTGAACATATTAAAAGTCAAACGGTGAAGTCTTTCACTATAATTCCGTCATCCCTTTAAAAACTCTCACAGTTATATAAAATAACACTTGAAAATAACAACACCCCAAAAAAAACTCTCCTATATCTGTTTTGGGGCTTTGGGGCGCTCACTACTACAAGTGGCATGACCAGTTAGTTATGTTTAATTTATCATCACCGCACCACAGACTAACCAAGAAGCATATGCTCACACAGATCCACATATATATAAATGTATAAATGTATGTATATAACAGATATGTCGTCTATCTTATTTAATCAGAATATTCGCATGCACACTCTTAGATATGAGAAAAAAAAAAACGACAATACACCACACGTTCACGTATATAGCAAACGAAGAAAATGTACTCGTGAATCTAGTTGTTTGTCAAACTTTGCAAAAGACGTATCGTTTTTGAACTTGTCGGTCGTGCTATAAACTTTTTTTTGTTTTTTTTTTTTCAAATAAATACCTCGCGCAAAGTCAACATAGTAGTAGCGCTAAAGTGTCGTGTGTTATTATTTATTATTATTGCCATTGTTGTTATTGTATTATCTTCATATGCACTGACACGATTTGTGTAGATTTTAAGTGTAGAGTGTGTGTGCGCGTGTTTATATATGAGTTGTGTTTCTAGTGGAATTTAATATACAACCATACCGAACACTACTGACAACAGTTTAATGCGTCGTTTATTCGTTACATGTGAAATTGCCTTAAGAAAATAAAAAGAAAAAAAAAAACAAAAAGCAAAAAAACTAAGGCAAAGAGTGTGTTAATTGAAATATAATACCAATCAGTTTGCTTGGAAAGAAATAATTTTAAATAAATGTTTATATAAAGCAAAAAAAAAAAAAAACAAAAAAGAAAGAAAAAAGGAAAGGGAGACTAGTAGAAGAAGAAGAAGAAATTAAGAAATTATTTGCGGAAATAACTAACGAATATCGCTTGTTTCTCATCTTGTTTGCTATGTTTGGCTATGTAATCTTAATATGTCGGTTTTTTTTCTTCTTTTTTTTTTGTGTTGAATTAAAATAAAATGTGCTTTTAACGAGATTGTTAAAGAGGGATAGAGAGAGAGAGAGAGAGATACATTATAAAGAAATTTGCATATTGCAAGCGATTAGCATTTAATTAATTTTTATTTTATAATATATTTTTTTTATATAAAAATATATTAAAACAGTTTCCAAAAAAAAAAAAAAAACAAAATCCCATATAATCCTCGTCTCTGTGCATATTGAGACTGTTTCGTTTTTTGAGCTGCTTTAGTAAAACTCACCACATTTACCATTAAAACAAATCTCTCTTTATGAACAGGAAGGAGAAGAGGAAGAAATAATAGTCATAAAAAGCTTAAAGAAAGCAAAAAAAAAAAAAAAAAAAAAAAAAAAAAAAAAAAAAAAAAAAAGAGAAAAAAGAAGAAGAAGCAGAACAAGAAATCCAATATGTTATATAGAAGCGCACAAATAAGTGTTTTTCATTATATAGGTGCTGTGTGAGTGTGTATTGTCATATATATGGCTCCCGCTCTTTTCTTTTTGTTTTCTGTTATTATTTGCTAAATGTCTGCGGCCAGTCTCCTCCTCATCTCCCTTATTTACTCCAAAAATTATTGTTGATATTAAAAATGCGAAATTGCAACTAAACAAAATGAAATAACACTTATAAAAGCGCATACAAAAGTAAGGAAAAATTAAATTAAAAACAAAAAAAAAAAAAACAAGTTTGGAATAAATGAAAAAATAATTATTATTATTATTATTATAAACGTAAAACAAAAAAATTTTTTTAATTATCATATCAAAGAAAAAAAAAAAACAAAAAACAAAAAAAGATTAATAGAAAAATCAATTACGTAGAAAATTGTGCGGGGTAAGGCATACGCACGCATGAAAAAGGTAAGTTTTTCTTTTCTATAGAGTTTATAGAGTGTTTTTTTTTTTGCTTTTTTGTTTTGACGTAGTTCCTGTCCTTGCCTTCATATTGGGTTGTGTTTTTATATAGACCCACCGAACCACCTGACCATCATCCATACGTGTATGGTATGTTGTGTATTTGTGAGAAAGGTTTCTCTTATGTGTGTGTGTGTGTGTGTGTTTGCGTTTAATCAACCTCTCTCTGCCTTTTGTCGGTTTTCCGTCTATGCTATATGTTCTTTGCACTACAAAAACGACCTTGAAATCGAGAAAATTCCTTAAGTGCGGTCACCACTAAAACAAATCGTTAACCCGATAGGGCTGGTTTTGTACTTAAATCATTTTGTATTTGTATTCATGTATGTATGCATGCACATACACACACACACACACATATATATATATATATATATACAACACATATATATGTATATATATATATATATAGACATATATAATATATATATATATATATAATGTATATATGGGTTTGTATATATATATGTGTGTATGTATACGTATGTGCATCGTCATAACAGCGGAAAATTGATAATTTAATGTAATTACTGGTTAGCGCATACAAAGTTGCAGTTACTTTAGGGTTCAGGTTTTACACAACAATACAAACATACAAAAACAAAGTTCATTCAATTTGAAATGAAACAATAAAAAAAAACTACTCAATTAGAACAGAAGACAATTAAAAACTTTCCATGCGCACGATTTCTTTATACCAAAATTTCTATCATAAAAGATTTTGAAAATCTTTTCCAAACTGCGGAATGTTGTCAGATGCTTTCTTTGCTTTTATAAAACTTCCAATTGGTTATTTGGTATAAAGAAAAGTGATGTGTCGGATTTGCAAAGATGTTTGCATAACAGTCTCTGTAAGACTTCTAAGAAAAATCTATGCAACTCGTTTTGAAGTAAAAAAAAAATTTTTTTTTTTTTTTTAAAATAGAAAAAACACTATTCATATGATGACTTAAGAGTAACCACCAAATATATTTTTTAAAGGACTGACGCATAGCGAAATAATGTTCCTTTAAGAAATAAGTTTGGAAATCGGAAAAAATTTTGCTCTTCATCTAAAGGTCTCCTCTTCAAATTTCATCTTAATAGTCTTCAGTCTTGTGACTTCGAATACGAAAGAAATATCGAAATTTGTGGTCAGCCCATGTCCTATGGATTAGCTTAACTGTTACTGAAGTCATAAAAACAAAGTTATAATAAATGAAACATTTAAAAGTCTCCTGGTTATAATTGTATAAGTGGAATAGTTATTAAAATTTTATAAAACAAAGGCTTTCACTTTCTTATAACATTCATTTTTAACAATATGTTAAGATTAAACCACATTCCAACTTAATGGAAATGCACTGAGATAATTATGATTAAATAAATCAAATAAAACAGAAAATGTAATGAAAAACCGTACAACACTAACACTAACTAGTTTGGTGGTAATATTTTCTAAAATATTTGAATGAATATATTTACGAAGTTTGTGCTCTCACTTTTGGAACAAAAAAATTATTATTATTCTCGCCCACCAGTTCTTGAACAAAAACTTATTATTCTCGCCCATCAATTCGGTTTTAGAAATGAAATGTCCTTTCGTATATCAGAGAAACCATTGAAAATAGCCATTTTTTGTTTCTAGATGTCGAAAAAGCTTTCGATAAAGTCGTACTTTTCAAGCTTAAAAAATTTCCTTCAACTTCAATATAGGGGTGTAAAGTAAAAGTAAAGTGCACTACTTCATTGCCGGTGCTTTGCATGATCTGCTGCTTTGAGCTCTTGTGTAAGCGGAGTAAAGCGGAGACCTGTCGTTAAAATTCGCCGCCTAGTACTTCGTAAAATTCGAAACTGTTGAGAACTATGTCGAACTGATATTTTCGGCGAGACTTTTTTTTTTTTACAGCAGCAATGCTTTCAAGAGACTGACCGGCCGACGCAAAGCAGTTTTGCTGCCTGTAATTGATCCAGCGTGCTGCACTTGCCTTTCAGTTCAGTGTTCAAATACTCTTTTTCATCCCTTTTTGTCGAAGATTTTATTGTAGAAAGTGCGACTTTTTTCACCGTTTTCTGTTTCGTGTTTCATACGTTATGAAATGGCGGAGAAAATGGCAAAAAAATATTGAATTCTACGGCCGAAATCATGATTAGCATTAAAATCTTCGTTACGCGCTGCTAATTTCTTGGGAGAAGCACTAAGTTCTTTTGTGAATCGTTCTCACACTTATATTCATTCAAAGTTCCTCTCTATGATCTAGGTATTCCTCTTAGGAAATGCTGTTAAATGAACATAAATATTTCTTAAAAACTTATGTTGGTATTTTACAGAAGTTAGAGATGAAAATTTCATACATTGGATGTAACTTTTGGACAAAAATTGATTTGACAAAGGCAGTCTTTTTAGAGCATTAGAAGAAAACATAATTTGTATCAGGTAATGAATATTTGCCATAGTTTTACTAAAAGTGATTATGAACGCAAATTTCCAATCAACGTTTGACTCTCTTTCGCAAACATAGAATTAACAAATTTGACGGATTTATTTTTATACCTGACCGGTCGCTTGTATTTCGTCCCCTATATATGAAGTCTTGATGGTGAACTGGAAAGACTATAGTTGTTAGAGAAAGGGATAGTGGGAGGGGAGAGAGAGAAAGAGAGCAAAAGAGAAGGAGAGACAGAGAGAGAGAGAGAGAGAGAGATATCGATAGCGAGAGTGAAAGAGATTGATGGAAAGATAAAGCGAAGGAAGGAGAGAGAGAGAAAGAGAGAGAGAGAGAGAAAGAGAGAGAGAGAATGAGAGACGAAAGAAAGTGGAAACATCTGCTACGGTCAGCAAAGCTGCTGCAGGTAATTTGTTTGGAAGGCGGGTGGTGTGGTTAAAGAACTAGAGGTCGTGTGCTACGCTATACGGGTAACGCTAGTATGAGCAGTTGATGCTGTCGGGAAAATCGACTAGTTCTATTATGGGACTTGATTGTTGATCAAGCCTGTTCTATCCCTGATCAAAGGTTGAATTGGAATACAACTACCAAAACAGAACTACCTGAACGGAGTTCGGTAAAAGCAGTAACACAGCTCTGTTAACTGAAATTTGAAAGCCAACTATCTCCAAATTAGAAAAACTAGGATATTTTTGTAAAAAACACGTGGATCGAGGATATTGAAATTAGCTCAGAAATAATGAAAAAAACTAAAGTGTTCCTTTCGTGAACATCCTTTTAAGAAATGCTTAAAAAATGGTATGTCGACCAAGCTCGACCATCGCGAAGTAGTCTATTTAAAAAGCTCGTGGCAGACAAATCAGGAAATTCCATCTACTTTTATCTATTATATATCCCGCGAGTCTATATGAATAAAGTAAACATATTAAAATTTTGTTTCCAAAACTATTTTTAATAAAATATTTGAAATTTGTTGTTTGCAACATACTCTGACCAAGGGAAAATTGTAAAATTTGAGATTTTAGCGCATCAAATTCTTTGTTTGTTAACTTCGTATTTATCTTTATGCCCTGTAGAATACTTGCCATGTAGGTACCTAAGCATATATATATATACATCGAAAGTGCTACAACGAAGGTCTTCAGAGTGATCTACGCTGTTCAAGTTGTGCCAAATGACGGAAAACGAATATAGGAAACGAAATGGAAAATCGATTGCGTGATTAATTTTTGTGAAACAAATGGTTTTGCGAGGGATCGAGCGTTCCGGATTTGAGTTACGTTGAGCCTTATCCTTTAGCCATATTTGAATTATTATTATCGCTTTCAAATAAATGAAAAACTTTTTACAACGAAATGGGAAACTTTTTTCAACAATCTTCATGAGATCTTATAATAAAGATCGAAGTTGAATATAATTATTATGCGCGCTTATTATTTTATAGATATTTACATTTACGATCCGCTTGACAAGGTAGACATGAGCGATAGGGAAAAAAGCGCCGAAGCAAATGGTGTGATGTTCAAGTTTCAGTTTTCTTTTTCTAACTTGTAAGTGGTACCTGCCCTTTCACCTTCCGTCGGAGCTAAGGACATTCCATAACCGCATAGGTTACAAGTTTTAATATGCGCCCGATCTAAAGTAATTGGAATACAGAAAACAATTCCTTAAATTTTTAGTTAATTTCAGTCCAGAGTAGATAGATAGTGCCTCATGTCATTGCGTTCTTTAAATTTCAACTTCAATTTGTAAGCTAATAATGAAAATATTCAAACATTTTCAGTTTATTCAGCTTGAAGTTTATTCCAAAATTCTGATTAACCTTTGAGGAGGTACTTGCTGTCTTTTATGAAATTTTTTCTTCAAATTTCGTTTATTATATTTCGAATAGTGCGAGATATTTTCTTTATGATAAATTCAAAATATTGACTTATGCGGCACTTCAATATTTTTATACCTTTACCGCTAAGTATGACTTAAGATTTATCTTACGTAAGACTCTAAACTTTGCCTATCTTGGCTTCTCTTCAGCGAATGATGGCGGTAAGGAAAAAGAGAGAGTTTCCAAAGCAGCAAAATGTGAACAACTTGTGCTTAAAAGTGAAGCGATGATATTTTCTGATATCGTAACATATTAGCGAAAAGTTTTGAAATTATTTTAGATTTTCTTCTGATTGTAATAGTAATAGACAAAAAACCGTTTTAAAATTTCCAAAGCTTGTCAAGTTAATTGAAGTCCACTCCTGTGAACACGTTCGTTACTTATATTGATAGTTTGTTTTTTTTTTCTTTCTATTTTTCAAATATTTTTAATTATTTTTAATAAAATCTATTTGTATTGTGTTCCATACATTTTAAGATTGCAGACGTTGTTGCTGTTGTTGTTGTTGTTGTTGTTGTTGGAGTTGTTAAGTATCATAAACGTTTTATGCACAGCAGCAATTATCATGCAAAGCATGCATGCCAGAGCTATGCTTAGTTAATTAAAAGTGTGTGTATGCGTTAAAAAACAAAAAAAAAAAAAAATAAAAAAAATTAAAAAAAAAAACCAGCAAATGAAAGAAAATTAAATTAGGTTTTATATACAATCTGTGGAGAGAAATAGCTTAAGAGTTGCGTATTTGTTTTTAGAAAAAAGTCAGAAAATAATATTTGGAGATATATTCAGAATATTTATTTAAGCTAATTATTAAGATAAACAAAAATTCACTAAACACGATTTGTTCTAGAAAGATTATAAAAAAAAGAGCAAAAAAAAAAAAAGAAAAAAATATGAAATAAATAAAACAACAACAAAAAGAAAAAAACAAAAAACCAAAAAAAAAAAGGAAAAAAAATTAATATGAATTCGTTAATTTTAATGACAAGCAATCACACGAAGATTTTTAGAATATTTTAATAATAATAATACGAAGCCGTAACTGAGTCACACTAAGACAAATATTCTGCGCTCTTTGACTTAGTAACAACACAATGAAGACTCACGTTTTTGAACAGGCTTGGAGTGGAGTCCTTCTAAAAAAAAACATCAATATTACTTCATCATTAGGCCAACATAAGAATTAGGATTAGGGTAATCGGATCTACTCGTGTGCTTTTATTGAATTCCTCATCTGAATTCTGAGTAACAGTTCTGCCATTGATGATGAAAAACAAATACTTTTTTGTGTTGCTTTCTTCCAGAAACTGGGGCAGCTTAGTTAGAAATAGTTTTCAGTTGATCATTGTATTATTGTAAACATCCATTCGTTTGATGTTTCGTATCATATATGTCGTTTTTCGTTTTCTCGTAACTTTTCATACAAAACCTCTAGATAGTATTAGCACTTTGCAAAAATGTTGACCACTAATTTCTATAGGTAAAAGTGATAAAGTAATACTAGTGTCCATATGGGTTAAATTCGATAATTTTAATCTTCCTCTACCTAAACAATTTTTCATTTAGTTTTATTACATTATCTAGTGTCTAGATGTTAATTAGGGAACTCTGAAAATTGCATTTTCGGTGTTCATTACATTTTCTTGTTTAATTTGAAGAAATCTGATGCCGAAGCCCATCAAAAGCTTTTAAAAGTTTATAGTGATGCTAATCCATCATATCGCAATTATCGCTTTTGGTTTCGATCACGTAAAAATAGTGATTTCGGTATCAAGGCGAAAGAACGGTCTGGAGGATCAAAAAAGTTCGAAAACGATGGACGGTCAGTTCAAACTCTTAAAGATCCCCCGAACAACTTAGCAGTTGATGAATGAACTATTTCTAGACGTTTACATGTGATTAGAAAGTCTCAAAAGGTTGAAAATGCCCACCAAAAGGATTGACTGAATATATCATTTCGGCCTCATTTTGGAAAAGTGATCAAGGATACATTGTTGCAGACCGAATGGGAAGCAATGCCGCACCCAGCGTACCCACCATTCATAGCGCCTTCTGATTACCATTTGCTTAGATCGATGCGGCATGACTTGGCTGACAGTCGGTTATACAAAGTTAAAGAATTGTGAAAAGGGGTCGATTCATAGATAGCCCAAAAAGATCATGAGTTCTTCCGACACGGTATCGTCACGTTGCGTTAAAAATTGGAAAAAAGATATAGAAAATCATAGAAAATATTTTGATTAATATATATGTTTCGACCAAAATTTTTTCTCAATAAATTACTTTTTCAAGTGAAAATACATGGCCAATATTTTTCGCAAGATCCTATTATATTAGATTAGAATATTAGATATAACATGTGAGTGACGGATGTATTACAAAAGGAGAGATGAATGAAAAGAACTGATTCAAATTGATTTCAATCATTTTTGCATAAAAAGATTTACGAGAGTTTTGTTAAATATAACTAATATACATCACTCAATAAGTTCGTAGGATTTCTAACAAAACAACAACTTTTAAGCAAAAAATTCGACTTTATTCATTAACATAATCTTCATCGAGAGCAATACATTTATTCGAAAGTTTCTCGAACATTTCTGTGCCTTTCTTATAGAAGGAATTGTCCAAATACGTTTAAGTTTCGACGATTACCTCTTCAGTTTAGCTATATCACTTTCCGGTGAGCATATTTTTAAGATTGTAGAACAGAACAGGTAATAATCTCCGGGAACTATATCTGGAGAATACGACGGACGTGGAAGCTATTCGATATTCAATATTGCGATTGATTTGGTTGATTTGCGACGTGATGCATTGTCTTGGTGAAAGAGCATTTTGTTCTTCACCTTTTGGAGCCCTAATAATGCACTAATAATGCTGTGTAATATCCACTATTGATCGTTTGTCCCCTTCATGATGAGTCGATGAATCTTTTGGTCAGTCGACCTTTGCGTTTTGGTTAGTTTTGGACAGCTTTCGTCAGTTGCTGTGCAATGGAGTGACTACCGATTTGACTTTAGAGTATAGTGATGAATGCATATTTCATTCGTTTTCATAATATCGTACGAAAAAATTATATTTATTCCGCCTAAACAGTTCCAAACTATCGCTAAACTACTGCTATACATCAGAATCATCTGAAGAATCGAAAGAAATCAAAGGTACTGAAGCAAGTGCACAAACATGAAAGAGGAGAATTATGACTAATAATTTTTGGAATGAAGAAACATTAATTTCATTATTATTAATTAAGCATACTGAATACGATTGAACAAGATAAGAGACGAAAGTGTTATTGAATCGGTTGAATGACAAACTCAAGAAAAAAAGCTCGCATTCAAAACCCTCTTTCATCATAAAAACGCATCGGCTCATAAATCAAGCAGATGAAATGGTATGAATTGCGATATGAACTGCTTCACGTATTCTTTCAAGCCAGATTTAGCTCCAAAATAATTATTATCTACTTGGAAACTTCGAAAGTTTTGCTCTTAGCAAGCATTTTGCGTTGAGTGAAGAACTTAAATGGAATGGAATGGCCGTTATGAAGAGTCCGTATTATTTGAAAGGCGTTAACAAGTTTAAAAATTCCTAGAGTTGATAGATTATATTAAAAAATAAAATTCAATTTTGTCAAAAAAGTTTGTTTTTCTTATTAGTTCCCTTAATTATTGATCATACTGGCGTATCGAGTTAAGTATTACTATGGTTTCTCCCTATAAAAGTTTTAGACTATGTTATCTGTTATGAACAAAATAATTACTTGGAATTTTAAATAAATCAAGCTAATTTGAAAAAAAGAACGAAACTGCTGCTGAGTGAGAAAAAGCATCAGTTGTGCGAAACGGAAAAAGTCATGATGGAAGCCTTCGCTTACCACTACCATTCGGAACTTTAAGTTGATTGTAAAGTATTGCAAGCTACTCTACAATAACTGAGACGATCTTTAAAGACAAAGAGACAACAGCTAACCGTGCGACATGATCAACTGATTTTTCACGTGTGACGCTTGGTTCCATATATTAAAACAAGACATGTTTATTGCGTCTATCTCCCTTTTATTAAAGGCTTATCGCAATCAATGGTTCATTATCTATCTGAACAATGATTTTCTTATCATAAGATCTCAAAATATAGTTCTTCGTGAATAATTTCAGAAGATCGATGTATCGTGCCTTAGTTACGAAATTCATATACTGTCTGTCAGAAACTTGGTAGAAGTGGAAGTGGCTTGAACGATGGCGAACATATTCACTTAAATAATTTTTTTTTTTAAGTTCAATTTTGATTAAAAAAATCTTTAATAATCAATTGTGTGGCAATTAATAGGTAGAATTTTTTTTTTTGAAATTATTAAAGTAAGTAAAGTGATTTCGTGTGAGGTCTTGAGCATATGTGACAAGAGCTTATATATATATATGACAAACAGTTTATTGCAAGTATTGTATTACAATATTACAGAATAGCATGTTCAGCTTTCCAGAGTATATTGCTTTTTTTTTTCGCAAACACCGAAACCAGGCAAGTAAGCAAGTGATTGTTATCCAAAACACTCGATATATATCATTTCTCCCCTAAATTTTATTTCATTTCTTAAAATTTTTTTTTTATATTTTTTTTTTTTTTTTTGTAGTCTGAACAAAGTGCTTTTATATTTACGTTTACTATGCTGTAAGTTTATATCTACATGAATGGATATTACATACATTTCATGAATTCATTGTTTGCTTTCATAAACAATACATGAAAATAATTGACATTTTGACAGGAGAGTTTAGCACAGAGAGAGCAAAAACAAGACAAAAAAAAAGGTGAAATAGTTGTAAGTCACTTTTTAAAATTGAATTTTGATTAGTTCGATTGAAAGAAATATGTTATGGAACCTTTTGTTAGAGAGAATAAATTAAAACATTTTCTGACATTTTAACCTAAAAATTTTGAAAATCTGTCTTTAATCGAATGACTTATGATAAATAAATACATAAAAATTTTTTAATTTTTGTTCAATGTCCGGGCTTAGCTTGGGATTCTTAAGTGGTCCTATATAGCAGCCCTATATTAACAGGCTACAGGTTATTGACCTACTTACACTCGAAAAAATACACGAAATGTTAGACTTAAAGTTTATATTAAAGTTAGTTAAATGTATAATTTCCTCGCCTTTCCTACATCAGGGTTTCATAGAGATTCATGAGGTATTATCAAGCGAGTTATTTACTTCAATGCTGTACTAATTATTAGTTGCATTGCGCAATAAAAATGTTCACTTAATCGATCCGGCACTCGTTTCTATAAGTGGATTGTCCTTTGGGCAAATCTCTAATTGCTTTCATTTATTTTATTTTGCTTTCTTAGTCTTATGTTTCTCTTTTTTTTTTTTTTACTGATATTTTATTTTGGTTCTAAGCTTATTTAGTCTTGTTATTAGGTGGATATCTATCTATCTTCTAGCGCTATTATATTCCTTAAAAGTATTTTTCATCATGTAAAGAAGGGAATTTTCTTTCCGGAAATATTTCTGTTATTTCTTTTATCTTTATGTACTGTATAGTTCTCGTCAGTCTTGCCCAATGTTCAATTAGCCATTAAAATTGAAAGCTTTCTTTATTATACGAATTCAATGCGATAATATTCAATGCGATAATATTCAATGCACTAATACTAAACTAACTAACGTCTGTCCGTTTTGTCTGTAATTTTCCTATCGGAAGTTATTTCTACACGACCTAGATCTATTTCTATTTCATACTCGAATGAACGCAGACTAGAAAAAGGTTGTAAGTTGTGATTCCGCGCCATTTATTAAAAGACGAAGAGGAAATTGTCTTCCTCTTCTACCTGAACTTAATTCGATTGATTGGCGTTACCAATTGGTCAAATTCTTATTTGAAGTCAGCTGAACTGGTTTCGAATAAGAATTTCCCTCAAATCCCGACTTAATTGTAATTCCTATAATATACAGCCATATACATGTATATTTGAACATAATACTATAAAGTGGGACTGTGTGGGCTAAAACAAGTACTTGACTGTGGTCTTCACAATCCTTACATGTTATGCATTAAGTTTACACTGCAGCAAACAACTTGTGTAATAATAAATAAATAAATATAAAAATTATTATGTTACAGATAAGGAATACAAAAAAAAAAAAATAATTTAATTTATTTTTGCTTTAATTTATTTAAAAAAAAAAAACTACAAAATCTACCAGACCTAATACAAGTGTATATATATATGTATATATATATAATGATAAAAGTATTAAACTGTAGGTATTTATGTGCATTGGATAAGTTTCTTTTTTCTTTTTTTTTTTTTTATAAATTATATTTTTAATTTAAAGCCGAATAATATTGCACTTATTTATACTCTTGCATATATGTATACTATCCATGCAATTTGCATTCCTTAGCTATGTGGTCAATGACGTATGCACTTTATTTAACTTTTGATTAAAGGAATGATCAAATTACAAAATAAAAACTGAATTATGATTAACAGAGTTAAAGAACACAAGAGAACGAGTTAATGAAGAGAACGAGAACTAAAGAGTCTAAGGGCTGAACACGTTAAAAAAAAGAAAAAAAATTGTTTTTAATTTTCTTGTATATAAATAAATGTGTGAAATACATAATTTGTGAAATACACTTTTTACTATATATATATATATATTATAAGTAAATATTGCAATGAGGGGAGAAATAAAGAGTTAAAACAAAGAAAAAAAAATATGGGAATAAGTTAAAATTCATCGGTTAGAAAACATTAAATAGTAAATACTTGCGAGCAAACACATATAATCCGACCAACCAACCAACAACCGAGAAGAGTGTGTAAATTACTGTTGAAAGTTGTTTTATACAAACAAAACAAGGGAGACAGTTAAAGTACGCCTAACAATATCGAGAGATTGAGAGAGAACAAGAAAATTTTGCTAAATATCTCAGAGCCACCAGAGAAACCCCACTTGTTGCTATAGAAATCTCCTTTTTTTGCTCTCTGTCTCTGTCTCTGTCTCTGTCTCTGTCACTGTCTCCGTCTTTATCTCTATCTCGCCGTCTCGCTTTCTCGTTCTCCCGCTCTTTTTGTACTCTTTGTAGCATTGCAATAGTAAAATGTTTTGATTATAGAAACTCACCATTCGAAACGATTTTAAATTTCTTATAAGAAAAGAGAGTTAATTTATGCGTTTATTGTGAGTGAATGAGTGAGTGTGAGTGAGTGTCGAAATATTCTTAGGAATTTGTTTACCAGTCACTCTCACCTTCTAGTTGTATTATTATTGTAATATCATATAATACGTGTTATCTGCATATGTGTTGTGTGAACATATTTATAATTGTATTCGTATACATCTATCTTGTTAGTTTGGTTTACTTGTGACAACAGCACACTTCCTTGCAGTTTTTCTTCTCATCATGTATTAATTTGATTTTTTCCTTTACGCTTTTAGTTGGCTTGGTAGTAACACGAACATGTCCATACATATATGCATACAAACGTTTGAGCTAAGTCGCAAAGATTTTTTCTTCTACTACTAAAGTGTAATTACAGTTGTTTTTGTAACGTTGTTGGGTTCTTTATCAAGGTCGTTGTTTGGCGTCGTTTTTTTTGTATTTTTGTATTTTTTTTTTTTTTTTTTTTTTTTCTTTGCTTACATACACATGATAACTGATTACTTTTTAATCATCTTAGGCTTAATATTTTTTCGATATTTAAACTTGTTGTGTTTTCTTTGACTGTTGTTGTTACTTTATATTCTCACTGTAAGAGATACTAATAAAGAAAAATTTAGAGTTATTAGAGTAAATTATTTAACTTAAAATGTCTAGAAATTGAAATGATCTTTAAGTGATAGATGTTGGCTTTGGTCATTTTTTTTTTATATTAAAAAGCCCTTGATAGAGAAAAATTTGGCACAATGTACATGCACAATGTAATCATTAGCTGCTAAACTGTTCGAAAATTCTTGTAGAGTTTGAACGTGATTTTCGTCCAATAAGTCTCGTCAAAGCACGGTCTACGAAAGTTTTTGGTCATCAAAGCCGTTCTTTGCGGCTGATATCAATTTCCTCTCTTTTAAACAGTTGATGTCAAAACTGACTATGATATGATGGAGCAACATCATCATAATTTTCTAAAAGTGTTTAAAGGGCTTCGAAAGCAGATTCCTTCAAATCAAATAACAAAACTAATGAGTATCGAAAATGCAATTTTGAGCGTTAGATGATTAGTGCTAATATGCACTGAATAGCTCAATAATATTAAATGGAGAACGTTTTCTTTTAGGTAGAGAAAGTTCAAAATCATTAAATTTAATCATTATGTGTACACTGGCACTTCTCGGTACCTTACTAATAGAAAGAACGGCGTTATATCTACAGCGATCTACTACAAAAGCAGGTAACGATTTGAAATTTGAAAGTGAAGCCATCTTAATTACTATACTATGCATGCCTTACAGGCATAAGCAGGTATACAAGTAAGACTCGTTCGACCGCTTAGATGAATTTTCTTGCTTGTTATATATTAGGTTGGGGAAAAAGATATCCATCCAATCTTATATGAACTTCAGGACTTTATTTAACATTTCGAATTGGAAAATAATGGATTTCTTTTTCCCCAAGCTAATATTTGTATTTAAAGGGGTTGCCAAGTATCCAAGTTCTGCTTCCAAGTAAAGATAGGTTTCCTAACCTTTTTCTTCATTGCAATGACTATTTAAATCTAAGAGTAGACACTTGCATGTGGAGATAAATCTCGTCTTCCCTTTCGCATCGTTTATGTAAAAGAAAAATTTTGGTGGACCAATGATTTTTATTTGAAACAAAACTCGAAATTTTATTTTATTTTAACTCGACAATTGTTTGTTTTTTTTTTTTTGGTGAATAATAAAAGCTACTACGCTTACAATAGGACGGATAGGGTTGGTTCGGTTGAAATTGGTTTAACTTTTCAGTGAAGAGTGGCAAGAATAATGCAGCTGAATTGAATGCTTTTAAGTGTTCGTAGACGAGCTTTGCAATATAGATTTGAAAGCCATCATATTGAAAAATCCTATGAACAATGAGTCGTCTGTTTTTTCGTGCATTACCATCTAGTTTTGGCTTAATCGCATCTTGTTCGTAATTTTTCTTGTTAGTGTCCTTTTAGAATGCTTTTTTTTAGATAAAACCAGCGTTATTAATATTCGGAAGATTTTGGAGGTTCGCATCGGGGTCTTTTGCGCTTCGGGTATTACAATGTGTACACTTTTCTCCATCCACCACAATTCTGCGGCACTTTCTTATTAAGATAAGTAAAAAAAACTTGCCCCCAAATTCCATATTTTACATGTCAAAACCTCCTATTGAAAACTTAGAAAACTTCTTATATTTTATAGCAATAACCTATGCTATGCTGGTGCTGGAGAGTTTAAACTAAATTATAGTTTTATTCAGTGCCCTATAGTCGTAATTATGACTTCGCTTCGAAGTCTTCAAAAACTAAGGCATGTAACTATTAGTGAAAGATTATATTTGCAAACTACACCAGATCTCAAGATGCATCCATTAGTGAAATTCTATAACTGAGAGCTACTTTCAAGATATCAATTAAAAACAATAAATATTAGGTTGGGGAAAAGATAATCCATCCAATCTTATAAGAATTTCAGGACTTTATTTAACATTTCGAATTGGAAAATAATGGATTACCTTTTCCCCAACCTAATATAAGGATACATCCGGTTACCGCTCAATCAATGCTCGTTATAATTTCTTATTAGAAGTACAAATAAGTTTCAGACATTAGACAAAAGAAATCTTTGTCGGAAGGTTTTAGGTGAAATTATTGGATATGAAACGTAAAGTACACTACCGGACATCAAAAAAAAAAAAAAAGTATGAAAAATACTCTTGTTTTTAGGCTTTGACTGTGGTAGTGGTAGCTAGAACTATGTTCCACTCAAAAAGAATGTATCAAGGGGTTTCGCGTGGGACTCTACCGTAAAGGCTTAACCCCACGTTACCCGGTGGCACATGGAGTGGGAAAGCGCCACCCATGCCAGTGTAAGACCCCAGCATTGGAATGTTTCACAAGTTTGCAGTTCCAGAAAGCTGTATATGTTCGGAAGAAAGCTGTATATTCTTAAAGTACTTGCAAGAGTTTGCATGATCTACATGAAGGTTGGCTGATTAAAAATCAAAGCTACAATTCAAAAGTATATATTTACTTTTAACTAAAACTAAAAGCAATTCTAACGTGGAAATATAACAGAGATATCAGTTCAAAACTTTACAACTAATCACAAATACTTCTTGGTTTGTGAATAATAATAATAACGTGTTACATTTACATATCAGTTTTAATATTCCGAAAGTGAAAGATGAAATAAACCGCTTCAGCAATAATTACTTACACAGATTAAGTTTGCACGATAACATTTTATGTTTAAATTAATTAATTATTAAATGACTATTATGAAATAAGAAGACCGAAAAGACACCATAAACATATTAGATCTCCCTTTCATATAGACTCATTACTGATACTACTATAATGTTAAAACCTGTGGTCAAAAATTAAATGAGTCTAGATTTGTTAGATTTGTTCACTGGAATTTAATTATTATATTATTTTACTGATATTCTTTTTTTAATTATTAATTCATTTGCTAAATATTTAATCTAAATAGATTGCAAAAACAAAAAAAGAAAATGTATTTTGCAAAGACTTGATTACATCAAAGAAAAGAGAATTTCATTTAGGAATCAAAAAAGTCTTCACTACTAATGCTACTACTACTACTACTACTACTACTACTACTACTACTACTACTACAAGTACTACTACTACTACTGTCCTTACTATTATAAACTTAGCCAGACTTAAGTAACCAAATTTATGCGTAACGATGATAACATACATAAGTGTAACAAACCCACTTCAACAAAAGAAAAAAAAAAAAAAAAAATTAAAAGAAAAAAAAAAATTCAAACAATCATTTGTAGTGATAGTATTCGATTTGAAACTAAAGCTTTCACTGAAACTACAAGTTCAAGGTTTTGACGTCACTTGTATAAACAATCGCACGCTAAACTGTAGAAGAAAAATGAAACTAACAAGAAGCAAAAAAAAAAAAAAAACAGCAAAAAAAAAAACAAAAAAAAAACATGATAAAATATAGTAAAACCAAAAAAAAAAAAAATTTAAAAAAAAAACAAAGATTAGCGTTGAAAAAAAAACAAGTAAAATCAAGCAAAGTTTTTAAAAGTAAAATCGGCAAGAGCAACAAGAATAGTAAACAAAACAAAAGAATATGATAATGAAGCAAATGACATGACACCATCATTATTATTCTAGCTCAGCCTATGTGTTGCCCCTTCATCATCATTTTATCATTTGGCTAGAGAAGCATAAATGTGGTCAAACAACATTTTCAGTAAGAAAGAAAAAAAAAAAAAAAGAAAAAAAAAAAGCAAAACAAGAAGAGAAACATGTACGAACGTGTTTGGTTTATTTGGAATGTAACTGATCAAAATTGTGCAAGTGTATGTGCGTAAGTGTAAGAAATTTCTTTATTGATTTTTTTGTTGTGTTATAAATTCGCATATACACACACACACACACACACCCATAAACAGACACTCGTGTATACAGTCACTTTTACTACTGTCAGCAGCAATAGTAGTAAGACACTCGTGCAACTTATAGTGTAGCTTTAAAAATAGCAACATCTCATTAGAAAAAATTCTAAAAATAGATTTAAACTTTTTGTTTGCACTCGACTCTCATATACATATATATATATATACATACATATATGTATATGTACATGCACTTACATACGCATAATTGTGTTGTACCCACTCTTACGTTCATATACGCGAGTATAAAGCAACAAAACGCATACAAAAGAGTTACTTTTGTACAAGTTATTGTGATTGTTTATTCCCTTTTGCTTGCAAAAAAAAGCACTTGAACGAAGAACGATACGATTGTAATCGAGTATCAAAACTTAACCGAAGAATATGGATGGAGAAGGACAGATAAACCAGAAAAAAAAAAAAAAAAAGATTGGACATCACTTCAGCTCACCACCATAGCAATAGGTAATGTAAAGGAAGGGCTATTGAACTTTATATATAAAAAGTATAAATAATAATAATAATAATAATGAAAAAAAAAAAAAAAAAATAAAATAAATAAATAAAAAAAACAAGCAAAAAAAAAAACAAACTTGAGTTTCAATTTTGCTTGTTGTTGTTATATTATAATACAGTGTTTCAGTAGAGATACATTTTTATGTCAGAGGCTAAATTCGTTTAGTGTTTAAGATTTAAGGCAAAATTAAGCGATTGTAACGATAATTAACTAATTATGAGAACTAAGTAAGTCCTTACATTTCTTGTTAAATGCTTAAATAAGAACATGAAAGATTTCAAATTATTTGTTCTACTCACTTACCTTTTATATATGACTTGGTTATGATATCCTGGCGTCTTAAGTTTGAAAATTTAGTGAAAATTAATAGCGACACAAATAAATTTCCGCCGTTTCTGTAAAAAAAAAAAGGAATTTAATGTGTGAAACAATGGCATCTATTTTCCGTTACTTTTTTCATCTTTTAGACAAAAAATGAATATTGTAAGTGCAAGACAACTGACCTTTTGACACTGTGCACTGTGCAAGAATCACTTATTCGGTATCGCGCGTTTTAAGAATGAAAATCCCAATTGACTCGACAGAGTCTCTCTATTATTATTTAGGTGAGCATCTGCTTCAAAGCTTAATCTCACTTTGTACTTAAACACTGGATCCTCTTCAGCAAACAATAGTCTGTGTCCTTCGGGCTTTATCTATATAGAGTAATCCGAAACGCATCCCTCCGCAATTCTCAAGGTACCAGAACAAACACTCACTGGATATAGTTCAAATTTTCTCTCTGGTCAGAGGATTATTAATCCAGCTTATTTAGTAATAACCACTTTGATACTTCCTGAAGGATCGCATCAGCGATTAGGTAATAAGGCATTCTCTAAGTTTTTTGCTATAGCCAACGTAGTACAAAGAGCTGCCTCATTTGGCCACCTGATCATCGAGGTTTTAATTATTCACTTTAGGTTTTCCGTACACCAGGGAAACGAAACAAACTAAAAATTCCCGCAAATATTGCTTATTCGGCAACAAAACTTGACATTTTCACACAAAAAGCTTCACTAGTATTTCAAGTTTATCTCGTTATCGTAGATGACCACACTTACGATATTACGATATTAATAGCATTGAATTTGGATGCATTGATTTCACGAGGTATATAGGATAGCGTTATATGTGGAATAATACATGGTGCAAATGGTCTCCATGGCTTCGCTGGCACATACGCATTCTTTTAATGAAATATCCATTTTGCTTAATCAGCCACTCTTTCGAAGAAGATAGCTTGAGCGAGCCCAAAGTGACATATTATGTATGTCCTTGCTTTTCGACAATTATATGTGGATTCTCTAAACTCCAAATACATCAATTTTGACGATTCTCAGTTGGAAGAAGTTAAATCACTAATCCGACCATATTTTGTATGAAATTTGGGAACTACGGCTGATAAACTCGTGTAATACCTCTCTTTTACTAACTCTATACTGTCAGTCGATGTGTTTTTTCTCACCGACATCTTATCACCAAATTGGGCTGTAATATTAAATCTCGCGTAAATTTTGAGAAAACATTTCGCGAGAGCTTTCTTGGAAATAAACACTATGGACTATGTTGGAAATGCTTAGATTTTAATATTCTATTTCTCTTTATATATTTCCCATAAACTATATATTTTTTAAAGGTGTTGCCATATAAAAATTCATAAACTTTAATTATCGATACTAAACAGCGAGATACGAGAATGAATAAAAAGTTAATCTAAATCTAAACGGGGTCGTCATTCTAGAGTTAGTCAACTAGAGTTTGAACTTCGACTTCACAAATCGCGTCAATATACTTAACAAATATGGGAAAATTTCATTAAAAAACGTGGTAAACAGATCTATTTTGAACTTCCAGATGGTTTTGGAAAGTATTTATAATAATTTGAAGAGTTTTCTACCCATCGTTGGATGGCTTGACTTGGCTTGGGTTGGCTTGGCGTAATAGACCGCTTTTTAAAATTTAACTTATGGCTATCAATGAAATATACGTATGCTTATCTATCTATCTTTGTGAACAGTTTAGTATATTATCGGATATCGCGTCGTACCTATTGCTACTAGAATACTAGAATAGTTTGGAATGCAAGATTTAGTGTCGCTCGTCATCATGAAGTTATATGATATATGACTCAGTTGGCAAGATTTGAAACTACGCTTTAAAGGGGATTCTGATTTTGAAATATTTTTGATTCATGTCAATACTTTAATATAATTCATTGTATGTTATCGGAAAATATCGATTTTTGTGCCATCGTTAGGATAAGTTTAGAAAACAGGAATCATTGTTATTGAACAAGTAAAGTGAATAAACAAACAAAAGAAGTGAATAAAGAAAATGAATTTTAGTTTGTGAATTCACAAGCATTCTAACCAAAAAAAAAAAAAAAATATATATATATAACATACATACAAACATTTCAATTGACATATTAGACGAACTTAACTACATCTCATCAAGAGTATAAACATTAATAAGGCGTTTTTGTATCTTATCATCAAGCAGGCGAAGAAAAGCTTATACAACCGGATATCCGGCAATAGTGAATATATGAATATACCTCCGATTTCTTAGGAATCTTTTTCTCTTATAACTTGCCAATAAGTAGCACTAGTACTAGCTCATGTGTACATAAGCTGCGCAATGTATTTTTGTTTTTGTTTTTGTTTTTGTTTTTGTTTTTGTTTTTTTTTTGTTTTTTAATCTCTAAGGTTTTCTTGACATCGAGTAGGCGAAGTAAAGATAAAAAAAAATCGTTTTTTTTTTTTTTTTTTTCTTTTGCAAAGTGACCCCTCCCTGAGAAAACATAAAAACCAGATCCGCCTATGGTTGTAATAATCACTAAAGTGTCCAGTGAGTTGAAACATAAGTATTAATGACAACTCTTTGGTCTTTTGTCTTTGATTCTTCATCATCATCAACAACATCGCGCGAGACTTTTATTGTTTACTTACAACTGGGTAAGCTATCGTAAATGCGTTCTTGTCGCTGCTGTTGCTGCTTTTGCCAGTTTGCAATCATTAATGGTTTGTTTGTGAATTCATGTCAAGCAACGACATATAATGTTTTTTGTTTTTGTTGTTTTTTGCTGTTTTTTTTTCTTTTTCGAATATCTTTACATTTAATATCTTCTTCTAGGCAGGCAGGCTTCTTATAAGTTGCTCTCCTCTGGACGGCACGATTTTACATACGTACGCACGTACGTACGTACATACGTACATACATACATATGCAAGAATGATAGTTGTTGTATATAAACAAGTATTCATACGCCTAAAACAGGAATTTATTCGCATTCATTTCAGTGTCTCTCTTACTCTGTCCGGATGTTTGTATATTTTACTTTAGCGCAACACACAATAACGAGAAAACTTCATCATATATAAAGAATGTAAAGGAGAAAAGAAAAAAAACAAAATTTATTAAACGTACTTAAGTGCATAGAATCCCAGCTAACACTATAACAAGCAACAGGGTATTCTTAAGAAAAAATCATTTAATCTTCAATTTGATGGATGACTTTGATAAAAGAAAAAAAAAACGTTATTAGCTTTGTTAGTGAAAGTTTGGAAAATTTTTAAAAATTTTATAGAAAAACTATTTTGGTTATATTATTGAAATATCGATTGACAAGCTCTTCGTTGTGACATGAAAGAAAGCAAATAGAATAAAACCTTATAAAAAATTAATTTTTATTTCTATAAAATATATATGTATTTATAGGTTATCGCTTAATTAGTTATGGCTTAAAGGATATTTAAAGAATGGTATGAGAGAGGATAATGCGAAGGTCAAAAATGAAAATAAAAGCAAATAATTATCATATATTTGCATATTTTTATAAAAATATCTTAAGTAAACTGAACTATTTCTACTTAAATTGGACTCTAATTAGTACTCTAAAGGATCGATTTGAAAAAAATTATTAAAACTTGGTTAAGAAATTCAGGTACATTATATTGAATGTTTTGAGAGTTTGAAAGGTCAGATTTTTGTTTTCGTATTTTGTGATCATGTTGAAATCATAGTATTTCTCTTAGTCAATACGTTATTAAGAAAAATGTTTAATACTTAGCTTGTTAATAATTTAGAAAATATAGATGCCTTTTTATATCATCATGTACGCAATACCCAGAAGGGCTTGTTAGATAATTGACATTTTTTTCTGATACTCTGAATTGATTCAGAATCATTTTCCGCATCGATCTAAGCCCATCTCTTCGTCTTTCTGTTTGTATTGTTATTATGTTATTATATACAGGTCGCTATTTGCGAGATATTTTGAGGAAAATTAATACACTGATGTGCTCTAGCCCAAGAACGAACACTTTTCAAAATGAAATTTTTTTTGGTCATTTCAAAGATATATACCTAAGTAGATTCAGTTTCGGATTACAGAAGGTACCTAATTGTAAACACCCTAAGCATTGGATTATCTTTAAGCGAACAATAGTCGCATTATAGCCAGTGTTCTACGGAAAGGTGAACAATCTCTTAATGTAATAAAATTTATATCAACATCCTTAGATGCCAGAATAAAGCATCGAGTATAGTCCGGATGTTTTCAATTTGGTACGAGTTTCATTTATCTAGGATCTTACAATCATTACGATATTTCCCGTAGTATCGTACTCAGTAGTCAGCAATAGGACATTTTCTAGGTTCATTGGACATAGCAACATAGTACAAGGAGTTTCCTCGCTTGGTTTTGTCCCTATGGATTTTCTATATATCCCGGTATATTTGGCACTCGAAAAGTCATCAACACAATACAATTACGTTGAAGCTCTCAAATCAATTACTATTTCAAGTAGTGATGCTGTTATTAGTACTTCCTAATAGTATTAGAACTATCAAGAACTCAATTATTTTTTATAAAAGAAGCACTGCCTACCCCTAAGCTTCCTTCTACAATCTCTTAAGATACCTTTCCCGGGCATCGGTAATTAAACCTTAAAAGCTTCTTATACTTTAAGTCGTGAGTTTAAAGCTTAGAAGTAAGAGTTTCGGTACATTTCCGCATTCCGCAATGGGTAAAGACGTCCAAGTTGGATTTGCAAGGAGTAAATTTATCGTTTCGGTTGACTATTTTGGAATTTTATTCAATACTTATGTGGTCTTTCAAAAAGATTTGTGATTTTAAATTTTGCAGCATTTTTGACACGCAGGGTATTTAACGATACTTGACAAACATATATGAAGCGATACAAGTTCGCATAGTGATCGTGAAGATCGTGAAAACTGAATAGTGGAGTTTTCAAATAAACCCGTTCACCCCGTGAGTATGTAAAAAAGCGAAGCTATCGAATCTCAACTTGGAAAACCGAAGAGATGTAATTGAACAATTTCTTCAACCTTATCGAGTGACAGTTTGGTGCTGTTTTTGAATTGATCGTATAATTCAACGATTGCAGTGAGTGAATGAATGTACTATCGATCGATGTTATATATATATATATATATTTTAGGAATAACTTACAAACTGTACTATTAATTAAATTATTTACTGTAAATGCGTCGTTTTTTCTGTATTCAATATTGTCGCTGGTAATAAATTTTTTTCGAACTTCTTTTTAGCAAACTTTTTTCGCATTTTTAATTTCTTTTCTTTAATTTCTTATCATTTTTACCGTTGGCTGAATTAAAAACAAATATTAACTTTTGTCAAGAGATTAGATTTATATGCAAATTCTAACCGACCTTCAGAGCATGTATTGAACTTAAACTTCTTCTAAAAAAAAAACAAACTTTTCATTAAATTTAATTTGTTTTTATTAGCAGTCCTTGATTTTCGTTATCAATCTTTTTTCCCATTTTTTTTTTTTCTTATATAATTCACATCTTCTGATAAATTTGAGTTGATTCCTTTTATCTAAATACTTCTTAATCTCTTTCACTAACCATTATAATATATTTTATTATCTACTTTTCATTATCTGTTAACAATTTTCATGTTATTAAGATTCCCCTTCTAAAAACGTTACATAATACTTTCGCCGGTGAATATAAATGTGCTAGCGATGGGGGTAAACGTTATACAAATTCCACATAAATTGTTTTTATTGATATTAACTACATATGTATGCATTGAGTATTAGTTTTTTTTTTTTCCATTATCTTGCACTTGGCATTTGTTAGTTTTATTATTGTGTATTGTTTGTGTTTATATGTATGTGTATGTTCATTAGTTCATTACCACTTCAACAATAAATAATAGGTAAAAAAGAATTGCTGAACAGAGTATAGTTAAGTGAATGGTTGAGAAGCTAAATGGATTAACTTAATATTTAATATAAGTTTTAAATTTTATTATTTAAAGATCCCTTGACATAGGTGTGTGTGTGTTCTAAATTTTTTTTTTTTATATATATTTCTTATAAATTTGATAAGGATTAGAAGACACAGAACAACATTAACTTGGAAAATCAATATAAATTTAATTAAAGTCTGATTGACTTCAACCTACAGTATATTCAGGAATGTACGCGTTACTGTCTCCGTTGCTATGTACAGAGATGTGTTACTAGTGATTTGGTTGAATTGGAAAGCATCCTTGCAGAATGCTATTTTGAAAAATTGAAATATCCAAGTTATGAAACTTAAATACGTTTTTAACAACGACTCTGAAAAGAATCAGGTCTTTTTTTTAGTCTAAGAATTTATTTCCTTGACTTAAATAATAATAATAATAATAGTAGTAAATAAATAATAATAGTAGTAAAAAAAAAATAATAACAGGAACAGGTAGTTTTGAAAACTGCAGATCATTTTTTCCATTCTAAAACGAAGTGAAATTAAATTGAAATAAAATCTAATTAAATTGAAATTGAATTGAATAAAAAAAGATCGAAATTGTATTGAAAATGATTTGTATTTGAATTGAAATTAAATCTAAATTGAAATGAAATTGGATTGAAATTGACTTGATTTCGAGCTTAATTGGAATTGACTTAAGTTTGAATTGAATTTGAATTGGAATTAGAATTGAGTTTCAATTAGATTCTAATTGGCTTTGAATTCAAATTTGAATTGAATATGAAAGGAATTTGAATTGAATTTGAATTGAATATGAAAGGAATTTGTATTGTATTTGAATTGAATTGAATTTGAAATTAATCTGGATTGAATTTGAATTGAATTTGAAATGAATCTGGATTGAATTTGAATTGGAATTGAATTTGAATTGAATTTGGATTGAATTTGAACTGAATTTGAATTGAATTTCAGTTGAATTTGAACTGAATTTGAATTGAATTTGAATTGAATGTAAATTGAATCTGAATTGAATTTCAATGGAATTTGAATTGAATTTAAGTTGAATTTGAACTGAATTTGAATTGGATTTGCATTGAGTTTGCGTTGAATCTAAATTGAATTGAATTGATGTTTAATTTGAATTGAATTTAAATTGAATTGGCGTTCAATTTGAATCGAGTTTGAATTGAATTTGCATTGAATTTGCGTTGAATTTGAGATGAATTTGAATTGAATTTAATAAATAAGTGCGACAGAGATGATGGAAAGGAAAAATGGATATAACAGATGAATAAACTACCAGGCAGTAGAATGTCGAATGGACAGGTGGATATAGTTAAATTGACATATAATCTTGATATAATTAATTCAAGCACATGATTTTTCGATGCTAACAAAATGTCCAATCTGGTGTATTACCAATCTAGAAATTTTTAAAATTTTTTCCGTGTTGAAGCTTAATTAAGAAAAGATTTTGAAAAATGTGGTCAATCCTTGTCAAACAAAATGACTCTTTTTTTTTTTTTTAACACTTTCCTAGAAAAATGCAATCTCTAGCCACTTATGTGTTTTAAAAAAGCATTCTTGTCAATTATTAATCTCAACAGAGTGGATATTTTTAGTTAAATGTTAAACGCATACTTGCACTTATAAGCAATCTCGTGCATGAACAAATAATAACTGACTGACTAATTGTCCTTTTTAATTCAATTATTGGTTGAAAGCTTTTCGTTGTAAAGATAGTTTGCATAAAAGTATTTATATACCTTTATAAGCGTGTAGGAAAAGGACGTTGGTCTTAAAATGATCATCGTTTTCCTGTTTAATTTTGATTGACATTTAATAAAAAGTTCATCAAATGAATACTTAATTATAAGGATATAAGGATATCCATGTACCTTTCACTCAAACAATTTTGAATATATTAATGAACGCTTAACCGACCCAATGAAACTTTGATATTAAAAATTGAAACGTAAGCTATTTACTTCATTTCTTAATGAAAACGTTAAAAATTAGCAGTAAGTGAGTAATTTTTTTCGAATTTATAAGTAAATAGGTAACAGTCGTCAAGTGACGGACGAGTGGGTATCCTTAACCATAATAATATAGAAATTACATGATGATTTCATTTAATAGAAGATCATAGAATAACTTTTAAAATAAATAAATGTAAATGGCTGCCTATCAACACTGTGACGATTCTGCTTTTTATTTAGATTAAATTTTTAACGAAAATTGTTATCTTCCGATTGGTTTAAAGTGATGACGTAGTGATTGAAAAGGTCAAGAAGCATATGAAAAGTACCGTTGCTGTAGTTCATTTATAGAAATTTCTTATGAATTTCCTTATAAACCTTTTCATTGATCTCCAAGTCAGTCTAACGTTTTCATCGGTAAATGCATTTTTCCGAATAGAAAGAAATTCCGTTATGCTAAATCAAACAAATATCATGAGTGACTGACAGTTAAAGAAAAAATTTAAGTAAAGAAAATCACTTGCAAAATTTCAGTTGAAAAACTCGTATGTGTTTACTTTGTTTACTCTTTGGAACACATCGTGTATACATAATTAAAATTTTTTTTTGAAAAAATTTATTGTGCGCCTAAATAATAAATGCAAAGTAAGAGTTACTTTAGTTCTTCCGAATATTTTTTTTTTTATTAATCTTTATTTGTAAAGCAATTTGCTTTCGATTATTGAAATCGTACAAGAAAGTTAGTAATTGTTTATGTGTGTAAGGTATACAATAAATAAACACTAAAATGAAACAACAATAAAAATAAAAAAATGAAAAAAAAATAAAAAACATTAATTATTTTGTAAATTTATTGATTGTTTAGCTTATGAATAAAAAAAACCCATTAATTCATACCGCTGTTATTGTTGTGACTGAGACTTTTGCTAACTGATGATGTCATTCACGTGTTTTCTTATTTATTATGGCAATATATATATATATATATAACCGTATACTGTACATAACTATCTATAAATGTGCAGTTATGTTGGTGTAAAGAGATACTATACGACGACGCTATTAAATGAGAGTCAAGTTTCATGTTTAATGTGAGTGTCAGCTTATATGTTAAGTTACATTTAGAAAAAAAAAAAAAAAAAAAAAAAAAAAAAAAAAAAAAAAAAAAAAAAAAAAAAAAAAAACAAAAAAAAAAACAAAAAAAAAAAGAATTGTAAAAAAATACAAAAAACTGTTATTTCTCCTTCTCTCCTCTCTGCTGCCTTGCGTTGTCACATGTACAAGTCTTATTAGGTAACAATGAATGTTTGTGCTTTTGTTTTTTTCATTTAGCTTTGTTTTGCAAAGTGTTAAATTATTAAGTTTATTGACATTTTTATCAAATTTTAATTTATTTTTTGCTAACTCAACTGTAAAATATTAACGATTTAGTTTAAAATATAATTTAAAACATTTAAAAATATTTTCTTAAGATTTTATACTACATTTACTATGCATACACTTTCAGAAATAACAGTGCAATCGTAACGTAGTATCTACTTAGAAATCATACGACCGGTTTGACTTATGAAAATATATTATAGATTTTCTTTTAAATTTTATTTCGTTATTTTCTATATTCATCACCGCGAAGGTGAGAGGTATAATTCATTTTGTCATTTGGTTTGTAACTCTCAGAAGGAAACTTTGGAGATTCCACAAAGTATATATATATAATCTTGATCAGCATCAAATATAGAATCGATTTAATCATGTCCGTCTGTCTGTCCGCCTGTTGTAAACATTCTTCTGGCCGCAAAAATGTAGATATCGGCTTCAAATTTGGCAGAAACATTGGAAGTTCTTTTATATACATTGCTATTGAAAATGGGCTAAATGTGTCAAAAAACACGCACACAGTGCAACGTAGATTGAGAAAACCGTTGTTTTCGGAAGCAAAAAAAAAAAAAAATTTGAATTTTTGCTCATTACTCATAAACCATAGACGATAGAATTCTAAAAATTTCCGCAAATATTACGCTAACTATCCCGTAAGTCCCTTTATTAAAACGGAAAGACCGACTACGCCCACTCGCTATAATAGAATATTGAAATTTAATTTCTTTTTGTGGAAATGTTTATAACATTAAGAAAGAAGCTTCCGGAATCACATAAAAATGTATATATTCTTGGTCAGTATGAAATTTGGAAACCAACTAGACGTATCCGTCTGTCCATCTATCTGTCCGTTTATCTTTGTAATGTATGTGGTAAACATTCTCGTAACCGCAAAAATTAAGATATCGGTTTCAAATTTGGCAGAAACATTGAAAGTTGTTTCACATATATTGCCATTGTAAATGAGCTAAATCGTTCATAGGGCACGCCTATAGTATAAGCTGAAAGCAGGTCGATTTGTTAACTATTTTTTTTTTTGGCTATATTCTACGATATTCCATAGCTGGCTGTATTCCACGGTATTCCATAAAAATACAAAAAATCTGCCAAACCCAACCTGCTAAAATTTAGTTTTCCCTCCTTTTTTTTAGATAATGTAGGTGGGTATAACAGATTCGGCATAGTCGAATATAATTTTCATATTTTTTTTTTTTTTCATGTTAAAAAATTTTTCATTCCTTTCGTATACGTTTCTATTCAAAATTCAAATTAAATGATTTAATGTAAATTTATTCTGTAATCTAATGGAATTTTATTCTTTTAAGTTGTTAACTATCTATTATGAGTTGCCGGTTTTTACTGTTACTAACACATGTTTTTCTTTTTCTTAAAAGAGCTTTATTTCTTAGGATTTTTCGTTTAACTACCGAACAATGCTTTTAACTCGAATACTAATTGAATTTATTACTAACAGGAAAACAATAAAGCAACAAAAATAATTTACATAAATTTTCTAAAGTATTTTCAGTACATTGGCAGAAAGAACAAGTAAAAACATGAACATTTCATTTTAAGCTTTCAACGGTCAAGTTCAATGTTTCTCGTTATTGATTATTTGTACGTTGCAAAGGTTTGCGTACATTTCTATATTTTTTTTTTTGTTTTTTTAATTTTTTTTTTCCTTTTTTTGTTTCCCTTTTTGTTTTTCTATTAAAGTCACCGTTTTAATATGTAGCCAGCTCTGTAACTTTGGATGGGTTTTGTTTTTTTTTTTAAATTAAAACATTAATAATAATATAATAGCAATTCTGAATATGTTATTATCCTTATTATTATTAAAAAGGATGTGAGGACTAAAGTCTTATGTTCGTTTTCGTTCCACTCTTAGCTTTTAAGTTATATCTTTACGTATTTGTAGGGTTCCTTAAGTTAGTTTTAAATTATGAATAAGCATTGAATTGGACGGATTGTCGCTGGAACTAACTTTGAAAGCGATTGTTAGACCGATTGGCTATATCACTCTTTTGAAATAGTCTAAGCGATTGCCATTTCTAGCCTTCCAATCAAGCAGGCAGCATTTTGCAGAACTTTATACGGCAAAATCCTCCTAAGTATTAGTCACAAGAGCCAATTCAAAAAACCAGGATCGTAGAAATATCAATGCACCACATGTTAGGATTAAGAAATCGTTCTTGAACTCTCAATAAAAGACGTAAGTTTAGAACAAAAAGAAGTGCAAAACATGCCCTTTCGAAAGCGTTAATGATTGGGTAATTGAGATATCGAGAAATTTTAATACATAATAAGTGGCATATAATACCGATGGGAGCAGTAATATAGACGAAGAGATTTGGATGTAGTAGAATAAATTTAACATATTAATTGAAGTATGAGACAAGTCTTAGATTAAAATAGGGCTAAGTCAATGGTAAGGCCTAATACTTCTACTTTATTGAAACCTTGGATACCGACAAGCCAATCCTAGCCGTTAACTCGTAACCGAATTTTCTTACAAGGAAAAGGATCAGTTTAATTATTATTAAGAAGCAAAATGTAAAACTTTGATTAAAAAACGAATAATTCAATGGTAAGCCCTAATATTTTACTAATTAAAACCTTGATACCGACAAACTAATCCAAACCGTTAGCTCGTAACCAAAATTTAATTTCTTACAGGGAACGGATTGGTTTAATTATTATTAGAAAATACATTAAAATTGTTCGATCATGCCTTGTCTATAACAGTATAGACATTGTTTGTTAATCGTCTTTAAGTTGAAAAAAAAAATGGCTTCCAGCAAGGATCCTTTAATATTTTCTTTGGATTTACGTAATCTTTTCGTTCATAGTGGAGAGTAAGTTGTTACATAAATAAAAGCATAACAATAAGTAAAAAGTGTAAAAAGTGTTTTATAAAATTTACGGCGAACCGACCTACTTTTTTCAATAGTAAGAGCAAAAATATCCAGTTAAGAGTTCATTGAGTTGGCACGAGGAGTACTTAGGAATAGAGGAATTGAGTGAAAAGCACCTTCCTTCCTTTTTTCTTATTTTAATATAGTCCGCAAGGTATATAAAGTAAATAGAATTTAGACGTTTACTTTCAAAATTCTAATGTGATTAAAAAGCTTAAGATATAGTGCCTGAAGTTTCCAGAAAAAAGTTTTTTCGAACTGTAATTTTTTATAACAAAAGAGATTAGCTGAGAAAAGTCGAAGAAAGTTAGTTACCTCTAGGAACGCTAGTATCTCATCGTTACGAATCATTGCTATCTATCTATTTAAGCTATCAAGACTATAAGCTGCTATAAGTATCCAGAAGAAGAGATGACATTTTTAGGTATTTCCTGGTTTTTGTCTTTGCATTTTAATGGTTAAGGAGCCCGTGCAACGCGTTGTATGACAACTTCCTTTGTATTACAACTTTCCTTTCCTCAGTTTAAGAGATTAAATAGATTCTTGGAAAGCAGTTACGATTTCCCAAATATTTTGCAACTATCGTTCTCAGCATGGTTAGGCGATGTCACCACCGAAACAAAAGGGCAAGTTTGAGGTTTACTACTCTTTTTAAATTATTTTTAAATATTTATATCATTTAATAGTAAGATTCATATCAATTATATTAAAATACGTATAAGTTCGTTATGAAAGGCTTTATCTATTTATATGTAGATATATATAGTGGTATGATGGAAAGCACATTCAAACGCGAAACAAATAATATGTTCTCAAGAATTTTAGCGCTTTTTATCATGACTTCATAAGAGAATTTTGCTAAAGAACTTCATGTTATTGTGGGGAAGCATTTATAGTCATAAGTTATATGCTTAGTGTATCCATTTGAAGTTTTATTTAGTTTTCTACTATATTTCATTGTTGCATACGTAACATGTATTTCCGTTTCGCTGCCAAACAGGTAAAGAGAGAACCTTTGCCCTTGTAAAATGCAAATACTTTTGGTTGCACACAACTGTCACAACTTTATTATGCGGCGTGACTTGAGTTGTATTGAATTTTTTTTTTTTTTTTTTTACGTCTTTTGCGAACAATTATTTAAGACCATTTTCTAACAAACACACACGCACACTTCAAAAAATAATACAATAGGAAAAATAAAAAAATTGTATTAAGTATGAAATTAACTTTTTATAAAAATTATATTATTCAGGATCTTGTGAAACAAGTAAAGCATTCTATGGAATTGACTTAACATCCGTGAGATTTAAACTCTAAATCGAAGGAGACATATTTGTAAATAATAAGAAATATAAATCAATAGTGATCAATGATAATATTTACTATACTGAAGTTAAATCTAAATTAATTTCATTGCTGGTCTATGTAAGTGAAGTGAACCTTTATTGATTAAGAAAAATTTCTAAATCGGTTCATTTATGTTCACGTGCTTTTTTGTCAAGATAAAGTAGAAAATATTGGAATACGCAAAATTAGTACTCATAAAAATTGAATGAGAAGGGTGTGTATAGGCCCTTTCGTGAAATAATTTGAACTAAACAAGAGCTATACTCTTCGCTTAAAGGATAACGCCCTGGATAAAGCATTTTTTTAACAATTTTTTTTTTGATGGAAGAAAAGCCAATGGCATAATAAATATTATTTAAAATTATTAAGTTTATGTTTAAGTAATAAAAAAAAAAAAAACTTTTTGAAAAATATAGAAAAATAATTGGAGACATTTCCTAAGGCAACGTTTAATTTGAAGAGCTTCAGGTTCTTTAACGCATTTAGCGAAGATTTGCTTAAACAAAAAAGAAATCATTTAATCTACATCGCTGTAGGTAATGAGGATTGTAGTGAGGAAGGATAATTTAAAAAATTTGGATTTTTGTTTTGATTGGCGAGTATATGTATGAAAAACTCCAATTTTCGAAAAAAAAGACGATCATAGTATTTAAATTCTCCGTCTGTTGCAAAGTTATTTTAAAAATATTATAAAAAATTCAAGAGAAAAAAATGAAAATTAGTTGAGCTGCGTTACAGGACTTTTTGAAAAATCCTCTTTCGAGAAAAACGAATTTTTTGTTTTGAAAAGTATTATTATAATAAATTGCAATCCCAACTGAATAAAACTGCAATCTGAGCTAAATAAAAGTGCAACTCCCTATTGAACAAAACTGGAAACCCAGCTGAATAAAACTTCTATACCCTCTGAATAAAACTGCTTTACCAGCTGAATAAAACTTCAATCCCAGTTGAATAAAACTTCAATCCGAGTTGAATAAAATCGTACACTTCCAGCTGAATAAAACTGCCCTTCGATAAGTATTTTTCAAGTATTTTTCCTCTACATTTTTTCAAGAAGATTTTATGCTATAAAATGCCTCTTTTGCACCGTCTCTCTATGTCTTCCTACATATTGCCGAGAGACATAGAAAACGGCTAGAAAATCTATAATTCTATGGCAGAATGAGTTCACACTTAATATTAAAATCTATGCGACGCACTTTTGGCTTCTTGACTATAGGCATTGATTCCTTTCTCTTAACCTCAAATCTTGCTCTTAACCTCATATCTGTACAACGGTCGTTACCGATAAAGTTACACTACACTAAAGTGCTTTGGTGTTCAGAAATGCTTCTAAAATAAAATATAAACATTCTGTAGCGTCATGATTTTGTGTTTCAAAGACTTTAGAAAAAACGTACAAATAAGGGTCTTAGGCTATGACTTCCACCAATAGGTGTATTCATTTCCTACACCAAACCTTTACAAAGCTTGAAATTTTAAAATACAATTTTTTCTTACATATAATGAAGTTTTTCTTTTTATTCTAGAAGTTTCTAAGAATTTATTAAATGAAAAATAATTCAACGTAAGGTTATTAAATATGTTCACTATAAGCGAACTAAGGAAATGTCGAACAAATGCCCAAAATTTATAAAGAGCGTACTACAGATGAACGTCTTATATAAGAGATAACAAATTGTTTAAGCTGTTAAGGTATTGTCGATTACTTTGAAAGGTAAATACAATTTTTTTTTTCTCACACATAACATCGAACGTAAGTTCGATTATTAAATTTAGACTTTGAAGAGGTAGACTAACGTTAATTTTATACTTTTAACTGAACAATTTTTCCAAGTGTAAAACAATCACATTTAAAACGTGTTTTTTTCACAACATATCATAAATTTTGTATCATTAAGCTCTATGTGTGTGTGTGTGTGTGTGTGTAATAGGTTTTCTTTTCTCATACTCTTATACATAACTAAACAACAACAGCAACACGAAAAAGAAAAAGAAAAAGAAAAAAAAAAAAATCTTAAATCACGAGTTGCTTTATCAATTTCGCTTTCCTTTGGTTCCTCTGGCATATAGATGCAGGCAGGCATGCAGGCAGGTACTCTAGCATATAACATAAGCAAGCAACTGCCAACTGGTCATATCCAACATTGTAGTAAAAAAAAAAAAAAAAAAAAAAAAACTTAACTCATTTCATTTCATGCCACACAACTCATGCAAATCGTTTTTTTATATATGTAAGCTTAAGGTCATATGCATATACCGCCGCAGTTTGATTGTCATTTAACGTCAGTTGACGCATTTGAAACGGATGTCCTTGAAATTATAAAAAAAAAAAAAAAAGCAGTAACAGCAATAGTAGCAACAAAACCCAACAGCAACAATGAGAACAACGACAAGAACAATAATATTAACAGTTGCTAACATAACGAGCAATGGCGGTAGCAAACAAACAACGACAAGTGGCTCGCTAAGTTTTCTTCAAGTGACGCGGTTAACAATTATACCTTTTGGGTTTTCTTTTTTCTTTTTTCTTTTATTTGTTTTCTTTACAAAACATAAGGCTTTTATGTGCAGTTGTTGTTTTTAGTTTTGTTTTTGTGTAAATACGCGCGCTAGAGTAAGAAAAATATAATTCAAAGTTTCCTTAATCGTAATCGGTTTGCAGTGCGCCTAGCGCGCCTTTACTGACTCTTATATGGTTAATTAACATTAGCGCATTATTATGCTCGTCATACCGATGTATGAAAATTTTTCATTTGCATATTATAATGTCAGATATTATTCGAGATTCGTAGCCCTCATGCTCACTTTGTGGGGGATATCGGTACATTTTCCGTATAGCTCTCAGTTCTCAGTTTTCCAAAAAGATTTGATAGAAAACGTAAATTCTCTACAGGGAAATTTGTCGTTTTATAAAATCTACCTCTTGTAATCAATTCTTCTGAAATTTTAATCATAAGTACAAATAAGTTCCCGCCGTTTTCTATCACAAATTCCGAATTTATTGTGAAAGAACGTTACACATTGTTTTGATCCTTCACTAGGTGCTACTTCTTTAATCTTTTAGAAAAAATAAAAATATCGTAAGGGAAATACAATTGACCTCTCGAGGCAGTGCAAAGAAGGAGTTACTTATTCGGTATTAGGGTGAAGACAGAAACCTCACTGGTCCTTACAGTAGGTACTGGATTGCAACCAATGTTAAGAGGCGGAGGAGGTTGGCGATTGGGGCTTCCACATTTCAGGGTATAGCCCTGCTATAGTTTCCTAGCTAAGTTTTGCTAAATGGATTGAATTTCGTCACACGGAAAGGTTACGATATCATGACTTTTTTTTACCTATTGCTCCGGTTTTTCATCTCAACTCAACATCAGTTACTGTTGCTTTATCGTTTCCTACTGATGATTCGATTTGGTTGAAGTAAACACTCTATCTACTCAACTGTACCAAATCATTTCGCTATGAATATGCAGTTTTAAGTCCCTTCTTAACTGTTTGCCTATTTTGCATCATCGTTATTTCTGCTTCAGATATTGTAACATAACCATCGCTGTTCATCGCTCGTAAGAATTGAGGGGCACTATCTTTAGAATTAAAGAAGAAAAACTAAAATTTTCTATAAATCACTTTTATTCGGCACAAAACTTGATATTTCTTCAAATTATGATGTGATGCTGCTACGGAAGTTACGAATACTTACGTTATTATCGGTTGAGAAAATTTACGATATTACGTTTTACAACTAACAATTTCAATTCAAAAAGCTTTTAGTGAGGGCCATCTTTGTAAAATGGCGGAAACTTACTTGTATTCCAATTAGTTTTGATATTGATATTTATATGGTATAAGTTTCAGTTGCTCTTATAAACTCTCTCGTTAATTGTATATGAAAGTGTAAAAAAAATTAAACAAAAAAGAGCAAACAAAGGCACTGCATATTATTCTGTTTTAAACTGAAAAAAAAAAAAAAAAAAAAAAAAACAAAATAAAGAAAATGCAGCTGAAGTTGCGGAAACGATGAAGTTGACATGAGTTGAAAATGTATTACAATAAGACATGAAACAGTGCGAAAATGATTTTTGAAATTTTAAGTCTTCGAATTTACAAGAAATTTTAGTCTTGAGGACGATAAATATTCGCATACATTCGTCCGTTCGTAGCAAAAGGAACGTAGGAAGTTATCTTTCAGTTTGGACTGAAAATTTAACTCCTTCTGATTACCATTGATTCCGATTCCGGTGCAGTCATATTTACTAGAGTAGAATAATAGTAGAGCCATTCGCACGCATACGTAAATGAATTAAATGATTTACATTTTTTCAATATTAAGAAATTGTTAATCTGTCGTTATTTGATTGATATTAGTTTGGGGAAAAAGAAATCCATCCAATCTTATATGAACTTCAGGATTTTATTTAACATTTCGAATTGGAAAATAATGGATTTCTTTTTCCTCAAACTAATATTTGTTTCCAAAATCAAAGACAAAATGTTACCAGATTGTCTTGTAAAGACTAACATTTTCTTATCGGAACGGAAGTTGAACGGTCTCACGCTTATATCTAAAATTAAGTCTCTGGCATGGCTTAGGCGTTTGTTTTTTTTTTTAAATAGATTTTGATGCTTATCTTTCTTTTTATGTTTGTCTGCCTGATGCAATTCCTAAGAACACATAAGTTTAAAGGATAACACCCAGTTTTCTTTTTAATTGCTATACTTTTTGGATTTTTACTAGATTTTACTTCGGCTTAATCTACAGTTTTACTAAAAAATCCTAGTTAAATTATACTGTCTCACAATGTCTGAATAAATCCGTTTAGTCACTTTATTTTAATTCAAAATACTAAACTGTCCAGTTTCTATGTCATTAAATTTGTCGTATTTTGATGCGAATTAAAAAAGTCTCGATGTGTACTGTTTTGTGACTAAATCAGTAAAAAAATAAAAAATGTTCTTCTCATTTCCTCTAAGCTCAGGTACGAACTCGCTTGACATTGCTAGATATTGTTGTAATAATCCTATTCAAAATCAGCTGTTAGAACTTCGAATTTGGTAACCCTTCCGTTTTCCAGATTGTTCCTTATAATTAAAACGAAGCTAAAGAGAAATTAAGAGAATTAAAGGGTGTCGTAATAAGAGGGTGATATTTAAATTTTGGCATCTTTTTTTCATGCAAGTGGCAACTCTGAAATTTGACAATTGTCAACTATAATTGTTTCGTTCATTAACACTGGAAATTATACTATACGAAAGAAGAAGACGCATTATCTAAATGAATGGCGATTTTTCGAAAAAGTCACCTTCACATATGAAGGGTACTTCCGTCTGAATGGCTTCGTAAATAAACAAAATTTCAAATTGGAAGTTCAGAAAATCTTCAAGCGATCATTCAGAAACAAGTATATACGCAATAAGTAACTGTATAGTGCGAATTTTGTTTAAGCGGCGTGATTGAGTCTTACTTTTTTTGAAAATAAGGCTGGAATTGCAGTGATTGTGAATGGCATTCGTTACTGGAACATGGTAACGGAATTCCTGTAGCCTCAGTCGGACGATATGTGATTTCAGTAGGACGTCGTCAAACCTACCACACCGCTCATGAAACAATCGAAATTCTGATGTCAACTGATGAACAATTATTTTTACGTGAACTTCACTCAAACATTAAATTTCTTTTTGCATTCAATTGTTCCCGAATGGTTTAAAATTGCTTTATGATCGATATTTAGTTCATGGCGATACCTATGACATCTAACATGCCAGTTAACTTGAATAATTTCTATGATTTTATAGACATATTTGATGACGACCATACACCTATACGAGGTGCATTCTTAATTCTTAAAAATATCTGAATGGAGTCGACGAAACCAAAATTGCCCATAATTGGCCAGTTACAGTGTCCCGAGACCATAAACACCATTCACAATTTCAGTCACCTGGCCAGCTTTTGTGCATTTTACCCTCAAGGAAAAACAGTAGTAAAATGTACCGAAGTTTTCCTTTTATTGACTTCCATTTTTAATACCCTGTAGCTCACAACAGAATCGATCAAATAAAGAAATGCAAAAGAATTTTTCTAGTGTGAAATATCACTTTTCCAGTGATCATAAATATAAAATTAGTTTTATCGATACTTTACGAGAGATATCGATTCCTATAGCCGTCTATCAAAAAAATGAAAATGGTTTTCTTTTCCCCCAAATCTCTATTATATATTAACTAATGATATATTGTGCAGTGAATATCACAAACGATAACATACATATACTATTACTTTTCAATTTAGTTCACCTAATTTCTTTACCATCAAAATAGTTGCCATGTAACCGTTTATTTTATACGTAAAATTAAAATCGTTCAAAA